>JAODAC010004252.1:0-33301 GCA_027575185.1 Mimaenictus wilsoni
AAAGGAAAATAAACTTACCATTATTAATCAACTATAATCTCAATCAAATTAAATACTTGTAACAATAAACATATTTTCCGCTCCATTAGACTGGCGTAAAACTGAACATTAAATACGAACTGAATATAGATGATATATTTATGAATAGAAAACCGTAGTTTTTTAAAACGGTAAGATGATTTTCAAGTTCGGATATATCCCAACCAAAAAAGCCTAGTGTCCTTAAGAAACAGTGGTTAGAGAAGGTTTCTTGTAATTGTCTGAAATTTTAGTACTCATTTTTCAATTGACAAACGATAACATTAAAAAGACGTTGGCAGTCATTATTGCTATGTTTCTTTAATTTCCTAGAAGGGGGTGAATGAGAATGGAATGCTAATAAAGGTATACTGAATTATAGATCAATAATCAAATAATGAATCATCAAAGCAGATATAATCCTAATTTCAAGTTGTCAAGAAATAAAAATGAGTAATTTTGATTAGATACAAATTAGTTGTAATTTAGTTATAAATTAAGAGTGTTAAACTGAATATTATTTTTAAAAAACCTTAAATTTCTTTTCTGACCAAACAATTGAAAAAAGCAAATTCCATGAGTAGTAAAGTAATACCTTAAGTAAAAATATTAATATAATTAAGTTCTTTACGTATACAAACTGTGTTCAAACAATTTTCAAAAGCTTTGTGCAATGACTCGTCACTAAACCATAACTATCCGAGTTAAAAATAGCATTCGCAAGTTTATACCACCCGCTCCCCGCTCTTCAGACAGGGCAAACCAATTTAAGCCCAACTACAGGCAAAATCACCCATAAATTATTAAAAGAATGAATAATCCTTTAACTTTTAAACCAAAAATAAATAATACATTTTAAATAAAGGATGTTGAACATTGGCAATTATCAAAAATGTATTAATGTTATTCTTATCACACACTACTCACTAAATATTCTTATTTCTTGGAAACGTTCCATGGTTTCCGAAAAGTGTAAAAATTATTTTAAAAAAATAACTACAATGGAATGGAAAATTCCCAAACACAACTATTCAGAGTTTACTTTAACACATGTTCACTTGTCGCACCAACTTAGGTATTCTCAGTACTTGTACTTGTACGTATTAGTAAAATATAATGACACAATGAGAAGAAAAGGTTAACAAAAACAAAGTTTTAAAAAAGGAAAATAAACTTACCATTATTAATCAACTATAATCTCAATCAAATTAAATACTTGTAACAATAAACATATTTTCCGCTCCATTAGACTGGCGTAAAACTGAACATTAAATACGAACTGAATATAGATGATATATTTATGAATAGAAAACCGTAGTTTTTTAAAACGGTAAAATGATTTTCAAGTTCGGATATATCCCAACCAAAAAGCCTAGTGTCCTTAGGAAACAGTGGTTAGAGAAGTTTTCTTGTAATTGTCTGAAATTTCAGTACTCATTTTTCAATTGGCAGACGATAATATTAAAAAGACGTTGGCAGTCATTATTGCTATGTTTATTTAATTTCTTAAGGGAGTGAATAAGAATGGAATGCTAATAAAGGTATACTGAATTATAGAAAAGAAAAGCAGGCATCAAAGCAATAATCAAATAATGAATCATTAAAACGGGATATAATCCAAATTTCAAGTTGTCAAGAAATAAAAATGAGTAATTTTGATTAGATACAAATTAGTTATAAATTAAGAGTGCTAAACTGAATATTATTTTTAAGAAACCTTAAATTTCTTTCCTGACCAAACAATTAAAAAAAAACAAATTCCATGAGTAGTAAAGTAATACCTTAAGTAAAAGTATTAATATAATTAAGTTCTTTACGTATACAAACTGTGTTCAAACAACAATTTTCAAAAGTTTAATAACCTACGATTGTCTTTGTGCAATGACTCGTCAGTAAACCATAATTATCCGAGTTAAAAATAGCATTCGCAAGTTTATACAACCCGCTCCTTGTTCTCCAGGGCAGGGCAAGCCAATTTAAACCCAACTACAGGCAAAATCACCCTTAAATTATTAAAAGAATGAATAATTCTTTAACTTTTAAACAAAGAAATAATACACTTGAAATAAAGGGAGTGTCAAAATATTGAACATTCGCAATTATCAAAAATGTATATTAATGTTATTCTTATCACACACTTCTCACTAAATATACTTATTTCTTGCAAACGTTCCATGGTTTGCGAAAAGTGTAAAAATTATTTAAAAAAATAAGTACAATGGAATGGAAAATTCCCAAATCCAACTATTCAGAGTTTACTTTACCACATTTTTACTTGTTGCACCAACTTACGCATTGTCAGCACTTCATTTATATGTGTTAGTAAAATATAATGACACGATATGGAGAAGAAACGGGGGCAAAAACAAAGTTAAAAAAGAAAAAAAAACTTACATGAGGGAGTTTTTTGAACATCTTCCATTGTAAATTATCTGAAAAGAACAAAATATATAGAAATTAACATTTTGTACTTAAAAAAAGAAAAACAAGTGCAAAGTTCGATATTTCGATATAAAGAACATTGAAAGTCGTTACAAAATTTAGAAAATTATCTATTTTATAAAGTAAAACAAATTTGACGAATTACCTTAGAAAAACAAGGAAAACTTTTGAAAAAATGTCAACTAAAATTGAATCGGTATTTTTAAAATCAATTTTTCAATTTGAAGCACATAAAATGCGTTTGAACAACTTCCCAGCTCAACAGTTGTAAACGAACTGGACCAAAGCGTGAAACAGGCACTGTCTGACTATGGTTTGACTGGCCAGACGTGTTTTAAAACCGACCACCTTCCTTCGCCCGAATGGCAAAGCGTTCTTTGTGCTCTCCTGCCCGAGCGTAAGTACACAGATAGGCAGGGGGGACGCATCGAGAGACGCATGCAAATCAAGCAACACTCCAGATGATTCACCTCAATCTACACACTGTGGCATCAACTGCATGTCTCACAATCAATTACTTTGTTTACAATATTGCAAAAAATAAAACAACGCATTTACCCTAGATAAGCCAAGCGATACTCTGATAATACGTACAAATTTACGACGACAACGGTTTTTGCGTCGCAATTACTCAGAAATTCAGCCCCAAAAACGTCCAAAAACTTGAGTGTAGACACAATTGTGACAATGTTGACTAATGACTGATGTTTTTTTTTTGTTGCAAATTTTCACGTTTTCCATGGGAATCGAATCAATGAGATTTGGTGATGTGATTTTACTCACCTGCTGCTCACCTAATGAAGAACACGTGGATTTTAGAAGTCTTTTTTTTGGTAGCACTAAATATCTTATAAAGATTGATTTTGATGATTGTTTATTGATTATTGTTGATTAATGCTATTTACTGCTTGCGATTTGTACACAAGTTGATAATGATACGAACGGTGTGGGACGTTTGATTGTGGCAAACACTTTTCGGGCTTTTATTCACTTGCCAGCTGACTGCGAGAGGCAACCGTTGGTGAATGGGCCGAAATTGCTTCGTAATTTAGCGAGGCTGATCTTATTGGAGCGCAGTGCGAAAAGTAATGGAAGGTTTTTTGAAATTCAGCCGTTTGATTGGCAAGAAGACGACTGTTTGCTGTTTGGAAGCAATTTATTGGTCAATTTGAATTTTAACGGTCACACCGCAGGAATTTGCAGGTAATTTATGGATTCCATACAAAATCCAATGTTTAACCATATATGGAAGCTTGTTATTTCTCTTATAAAGGTTTATTTGAGACTTTATTAGCTGTCAACGCTTTTCAACGAATTTTTGAATGATTCAAGAAATATATCTTTGTGCATTTTAAAATTCCAAGAAGATTTTATAACTTATTAATATAGATAGATATAAGTAATTCTTTATCTATACTATGATTTATAAAAATATTATTAAAATGTATAAAGAGTATTTTAAAATATCAGTTTAAAACAGAAAACAGAACCAAAATGAGGAAGTAAAACGTGAAATTCAAACTTTCTTCTAAAATATTTTCGAATCAGCATGTTATAGAATGTCGATTCTTATACAGATCGATTCCTCGTTAAATATAGTTTGTTCTGATATGCACATTTTTGCCTAAATATCGTATATTTATTGAGATATTTATCGTGTAAAAACGTCTTTTCCGAGAATTGTCGAGTTTTAGGTTTTTCATTTTTATTCATATTTTTCGTATTGCTAGGATTATAAATCATACACCAATCGATTCAGCGTGAAAATATCTTCAAACTCTAGGGGCAGTTTTTCATTTGAATAGTTAGAACTGATATTATAATCCATGAAAGTTGAATCTAATAACGGCGACGATTCCACGGACAGAAAAATGACTTGAAATTACTTCTGCTAAAATTTCACTCATATTTACTTGCCTCTAATATATATAAATCATATACCATTCGACTCAGAATGAAATTTTCCACACTTTCCTGCAACATTTTTTTGGATAACACGTTTAGAAATAATGTTATATATCATTGATATTTACTTTAATAACCTCAATATTGTCCATTTCAAAACTGACTTGTCGTAAACATTCCATTTTTATTCATAATTCCCTTATTTCTAGAAGTATAAATCATACACCAATTGATTCAGCGTGAAAATTGCCTTAAGAATTCTGGGACAGTGTTTTATTTGATTACTTAGAACCGGCATTAGAAGTCATAGAACTTCAGTCTAGTAACGGCGATATTTTCGCTGTCAGAAAAATGATTTGAAATGACTTCGTCTACAGATAACACTGTTATTTACATTTGATATATTTTTATGTCGGTTCTTAGTAATCAAATGAAAAACTGTCTAACTTAGGCACAAATATGTATATCAGAATAAACTACATTTAATGGGGAATCGATTCATATAAGAATGGATATTCGATAACATGAACATTAGAAAATATTTTAAAACAAAATTTGAACTTCATGTCTTCGTTCCGCCTTTTGCCGCGACGTATAGGGTCTTCTTAGAAAGTTTTCATGGTAACCCTCATTTCAGAGTTACGTATTTTCTTGAGTATTCAAATCGAAAATTTAAAAAAAAGACGGAAAAATCTGAATAAATTCTAAAATGTTTTTGGGCAACCAATTATTTCGTAGAATTTTATTTTGTTCGAGTTTACCGAGCATCGACTACCCTTATCGTTAGCTCTATTCAATTCTTTTTCAATGTAATTTGTCATATTAGAGGCTAATACTATTGATAAGAAGTAGAATTCATTTTCACATATTCAGTACAATTATATAATCCTTCCGCATTTCGAATAATAACTTTTAAAATTAAATTTTACTTATCTGGAAATTTATATAATATCACTCCGAATTAGTTCTCATTGTTAGCCAATTATAGTTTACCTGTTAGTATTTGATAGAATTGCAACCATTGCAACGTACAATAATAATAATATATATTTATTGCAAAAAAAGCAACACGCTATCGACTACAACAACGGACAATTTTATAAAATATTTTATATCTGTCATGGCAGAATATTTCATGATAGGCTACCAACACAACATAATTATTCTTTTTGTTATTTTCCAAAAAGAAACTTTTCAGTAAATATATTGTTCTACTCTTAACGTTATTATTTATTGAAATTTTTTCCCAATTATTATAAACATTTTGCTTCCCCTATTGGTATATTTGGCATTTGTTTAGTGTTAATTTGGTGGCCTACATCATGTGAAAGTGAATTTACGTCCGCTTTACGCATTTACACTTATAATTATCGCACAGCCGATTATAGCCTACCACCGCTTCAATTATTCCAAGTGATTCATTCAGCCGAGTCGTCTTAGCAACTTTTCCTCACAAGAAGCGCCTCGGTACTATTTTCGTTGCGGTACAGCCAGCAAGCCAAAGTCGCGTTTTTACGCCTGATGCATTTGCACTCAATCCGTGCGCATCCATGCTGAGCAACTCTTCAATCTCTTCATTCTTCAACACCAGTTTTCAACGTATAAAACTCTTCGATGCTCAACTACAGTGATTACCAACCCACCTAGCATCCACATCAATGTTGTGTTTGGATTAAAACCAACCTAGACAAGCTTATTCCAACACAAATAAGCTTGAAACTGGACGACAACTCGGTAAGTGCCTAACAATAGCAATTTAAGTCATCTGACGAGATTAGATTCTCAATGAAAGTAACATAAACTCCTATCGCTTAAAAACTACATAGCAAAACAAAAACTCGTAAAAACTTTCGATAAACATATAAATTGGTGTAACAAGTAACCAACATTCAAGTAACTAAAACAAGTTAGTTTTAAGTAAACGATGAATGCTTTTGGAGGCCGTATGATCAATTAAAGCGTTTATTTGCATTTTTCTGCGCCTTCAGGCCATGTATGATATTCCCCTTGGCGAGGTGCCAAGTGCTCGACAGCTTAGGGCACATCCTGTTGCCAAGAATGTTGACAGTGTGAAAAGTTTTGCGTCCGGCTCACGGTCAAGACGTGGTTTACTCGGCTGATTCGTACTTGCGATATGATCGCTGTATTATTATTGTGATTGTGCAAACGACTTCTAAGTTATTGAATTGTTTGGAATTTTCGCAGCAAACATGACCACTGACCTGATTGTCGTACAGGCACTACACAGCTTCAAAGGCAGGAACAATGATGAGGTAAGCCACTTAAACTGCTATTTTTACTCATGTATATTCTCACATTCTTGTTTATTTTCAAACAGCTGTGCTTTAGAAAGGGCGATATTATCACAATCACACAGAAGGAAGATGGTGGCTGGTGGGAGGGTACCCTTGGTGATGTTACTGGATGGTTTCCTCTTAATTATGTTCGTGAAATTAAAGGTAAATATGAAATTCATTCTGTAAGTGTCTTAAGAGTAAAGCCTGTAATTTAAAGTCGATTGAACTTGTTTCATGTTCTTATTCCTCGATTTTCAATCAATGAAACCTAATATGAATAAGTTCGTAAACGATTGAATCTATCTAATTGGCGTTTAACGCTCCTATGGGGTATTGTCATCCATTCGTGGATTTTTTTATCGACTTTGGGCTGATCAACCAACCGCTCTATTTGTTATTTTTCTCCCCTTTTTCCTGTCAGCAACTAACTCTATTCTCCATTGTTCTACACCCAAGTTTTTTAGCATAACTTCAACTTCATTCATCCATTTATTAGTTGGTTTATTTATTTATTGGTTTACATTCATTGATGTTTCTTGTAACTGCAGTTTCATCTTTCCTATATATGTCTGAGCCATTTCATTCTTTGTTTCTTAATAAATTTTGCAAGTGTGCTTCCTTCTAGGTTCTTCTCTAGTTATTTGTTAGTTTTTTTCTGAAAATTTCGCTCAAAGATATTAAGCTTTTCTTCATCTGCTTTGGTTCTCGATTCGCTTCCGCGGCATAGGACAATATGGGTCTTATTAAAGTTTTGTATATTTTAATTTTCGTACTCTTTCCAATTTGCCTACATTTCAATATTTTCTTATTTGCGAAAAATGCCTTTTTCACAATTAGTATTTTGGACTTAATTTTTCCCATCTGTAACATTGTTCTTACATTCCATGTGGCTATTATTATTGGTTGACTTCGGTTTCTTCATCTTCTTATTCTTCTCCGGGATAGTTTTCTTGTAATATCCTTTTCCTCTAGTTTCCTCCTGCCATCATATAGTCTTCCCATCAATCGTCATTTTGGTAATCAACTTTGTCCATCCATATCTCTAATTTTCATTTGAATATCTCTCTCTCCTTCCTTGTTAAAATTCATTGTCTATTTTTGTTCCCCTTAACTTTCTTTTATTCGTCAATACTTTTTGCTTTTGAGACCAGTTACTCATCGATACTACGGTGATATATTTATTTATTTATTTGTTTTGCCTCTTTAATATTGATATCAGTTATTTGCAATTTACTTTCAAGAAAATCTCACCTATTGTTCTTGATTTCCTTCTTAACTTTGTCTTCCAAAGCAAGTTCTAGTACGCTTATTATATTTCCCATGTTTCTTTCTTCCATTGTTTCTCTTTCCGTTCAGCTTCCACTTTCATTTCTTCTCTCTTTGCTTAGTTTATCTTTTTAGTCTGTTTAGTTATTTCTTCTTTATGTTCTTCAAACCCTTTTGTCAGTTTCTTCTAGTAGTTTCTTCTTCAATGTATACTGGCGACATTTGTTTCGTCATATTGTATTTCTCTGCCTTTTCTCTGGTTAGTTATGCAATAGATTTCTCTGTGTTATTACAACTCTTTCGTAATTTCGTCGTTAACTTCCCATATATTCTAACATGGATTTTTGGTTTCTGCTGTTTTTTGATCACGTTCCGAACTACAGCAGGATTTATTTGTATTTAACTATTCTGTTTATCACCTTTTCAGTATTTTTAAGTACTTGTACTAGTACCAAACAATTGAATAATATTCCTTCCCTCGCATGTTTAGTATTTTGATAGTGTGCAACTTATTAAGGTTCGTGCTTTTAGATGCGACCATTGTGCAACAAATGACAAATTCTCTACAGCCCGATATACAGAATCTGTCAATTGTTTATCAAGATCTTCTAGATTCCGAAAAAGCACATGTTACCGAATTACTTGGATTGCTGAATAATTTTTTAACACCACTTGAGAAAAGCACTATGTAAGTACTGCAATTTTATTTTTTTATTCTTTATCAAAATCAACGATGTATTGAAAACACTAAAGTTATAGTTAAGTCTTAGGCGTCCGTCAAATACCAGGCATCTTATTTTGAATTCATTCGTCAGAAAAGGATAGGCGTAGAAGCACGAAGCTGAAGCCGTTTGAGGGCCCGCTTAATGTTAAGATCAATCGATTGTTGAGATTAAACTAATAAGCTTAGGTAAAGTTTTGAATTGAAGTTATTCTTAACCACTGTGCCGTGATACTTTTTTGTTATACAATTTTAGGTAATACAAAAATGTAGAACTTAATAATCTAATTGTTTTTTTTGTGTGCCACCAAATTTTCAATTCGTTTAAATTGTATCATAACAAAAAGGGTAACCTAAAGGTATAAAAAAGCTTGCGTCTCATTAAGTGACGGGTTAAAACATACGTGACTTAAATTAGGCTTTATTTAAGATTATTTTATAAAAATAACATGTTTGTTAAAGACTTAGCATGGATGAATACAAACAACTAACCGGAAACTTCCACGACGTATTGGAAACTCATCAAGAATTATTAAGACTGATTGAAAACGAAAACCAAAAAACCCATCGCGATCAACGCATCGGCAAAATCTTCTTAAATTTCGCACCGCGTATGAAAGCCGTCCATCAAACCTACCGCTCACTGCATCCAAAAGCCGTTTGTATTATCGACAAATACCGCGAAGATCTTTCTAAGTATATGGAGTCGTGTGGTGCGAACTGTCCGGGAGTCCTTGTCCTTACCACAGGCCTCAGTAAACCCTTTCGCCGTTTAGCGAAATACTCTGGAATGCTTCTAGAAGTCGAGCGACATGTAGAAGACTGTCATCCTGACCGCGGTGATATTCAAAGATCCGTGGCTGTCTACAAAGAGATGGAGGCAAGTTGTGAGGCAACGCGAAGACAAAAAGAGATCGAGTTGCAGATCATCACAGGACCTGTACGAGGTTGGGAGGGGCAGAGTTTGGCTACTCTAGGCGATATAATTTACATGGGTTCGGTTGCGGTTGGACCTCAACATTTGGATAGATATTTGATACTATTTCCGTCAACGTTATTAATTTTGTCTGTAAGTCATCGGCTTAGTGCGTTTATTTATGAGGTAAGTTGAATATTTCTTAAGTATTATTAAGGGGACCCTACGCGACCGATTCCACCCACGTAGCTGCAAAATGCGGAACTAAACCGTGAAATTCAAACGTTGTAAAATAAAATATTTTCTATTCTGCACGTTATAGAATGCCTATTCTTGTACTGAGCGATTCTTCATTAAATATCGTATAAAATATTAAATATCAAAAATATATTAAATATCATATAAAAATGTCTGTTCCAAAAAATGTCGAGTTTTAGTTTTTTTTCATTTTTTTCATATTTTCCGTATTGGTAGGATTATAAATCATACACCAATCGGTTTAGCGTGAAAATATCTTCAAACTCCTGGGACAGTTTTTCATTTGATTACTTAGAACCGATATTATAACTCATGAAAGTTGAGTCTAGTCACGGTGATGATTTCACTGATAGAAAAATGACTTGAAATTATTTGTACTAATTGCAACAGTTTGATATATCACTTGATTTCTAAACCTGTTATCAAAAAAAATGTAGGGTCCTCTTGAAGATTGTTTTCCGGAATTGGTGAAAACAGTTCTTATAGGTTTGTAGCACTTCCCCTAGTCTCACTACCCTTTATGACATCTGCCGCAATTTCAATGAGGAACTTGGGGCCTCCAAAATTTGCCATCTCTTCCGTTTGACACCTCTGATAATTTTTCCTTTGTTAACATCTCCCTTGTTTTCCAGTTACTCCAACCCACCTGTATGAAAATTTACCCTTCTTCCAATTTTACAACAACTGTTCTAACATAACACCTAATATTGCTATATTTTCAACTCCAGCTCCGATTTACATTACACTATGTTTCTCTCGTCCTCTCTCTACTACTACTACACCTTATACCAGACCTTCTGCAACTATAAAACATCCACACCTAGTCTTCTTACTCGTTCCCATTAGAGTTTGATGGGTACGATTTGAGGGTACGATTGTTTCAAAAGCTTCACACTAAAATTCCCCCATTTCTAAAAGCTAATCTTCATTTTGAAGGGGAAACTTCCGGTAACCGGTATCAACGTTTTCAAACTCGACGACAGCGAACAATACAAGAACGCATTCGAAATTAGCGGGCCATTGATAGAAAAACTAATCGCAGTGTGTCAAAGTCGTGAAGAATCAAATCATTGGGTGGAAATTCTGGGCAAGTGCAATCCTAATCGAACCAACAGTATCAAGATAACACCTTCTAAAATGGAGATTGTCCCACAACCACCACCACATGTAAGTCTTATTTTCTTCTAAATATTTTACTTCTTAAATCATGGATAAACATAAACGAACAATCTTTTAGTTAAACGAACGTGGTTATTCAAACCGTGTATCCGTAATCTGTTACAAACCCACCTACGACTATACCCCAACCTTACCTTGTCAATACTATCCCCCGGCGGCGCCGTACGCGGGTTTATCAAAGTTATATTCCCAACTCGTGAAACAAAAAATAATAAACAAAAAAATGCTTAAGGTACTTTTACATCCAGAAACGTCTCAGGTAAAACCTGAGTTTCTCAACGTAAAACGACGCCAACATCGTTCCGAGTTCTTTATAATGCGAAAGGGTTCGAAAAATAGACATAGCATTCTAGAAGCAGATGATAGTACGTCCGAGGACGATTCGGATGATTCGTCTTCTGATTCTTCAGATTCCACGAACTTAAAGCGACAAAACGCTGTCGATCATTCAACCTCTGAAGGCGCCACTTGTATTTCCAATCCCTTCGGCTACATTCGTTACTATAACCCAGAAAGTGGTGAAACCGTTATCGATCATAAAAACCCAAATCTTGAAAAGTATCGATCACCAACAAAAATAGTAAAAGTCGAACCTAAGAAGCCAAGCGTTGTTTTAACCTCCTCAGCCCGATTGGAATTAAGTATTCCTTCAGATATCTCCAATGTTAGCAGTTTATACTTTGTGACAGATGGTGTTCCTGATACCGATGATAATACTAGTCAACATAGTCATGATAAAAATGACGATGACGAAAAAGAAGAAATCTTCAATGTTCGGAATCCTGCCATGAGGACGTTGTTAAATCTACAACAAATTTCACAGGAAAGTGATGTATCTTCGAATGTTACACCTAATTACGCCTGTGAAAACTTGGCGATCCTTAACGAGAACTATTCCATTGAACATAATCTTCAAGCACATGTGGCTAGTATCTATAAGCCTAAGGTTAGGTCTAGTTGTCCCAATAAGTTGGTAGCAGATCGTTTTAATCGTTCGAGTTTGACAACTTTGTATATACCACAGTGTCAGTCAAGTAGTGATAGTAACTTGGCGTTTAAAAAAGGGGAAGAACATTCTAGATCCACATCATCCACGACTACACATTCCAGCTCGATTGATATACCTGCTAAGACACTTCCTATACCTGATGCTATGTTGGCTGAACTATTGTACAATCAAGAAGAGGATGGGGACCATGATTTGGAACCAGAACCTATCAAACCGCCATCTTTGTTTCGTTCAGATCAACCATCGTCTCTGTACAGACAAAATCAATCTGAATCATTGCTCAGGCAAGATCAAAATTCTTTGTTCGGACAAGATCAACATTCTTTGTTCAGACAAGATCAATTTCGACCTGAACAAACTTCAGCATCCTCGTCTCCTCTTGTAAGGAAAAAATCGCTACACAAAACCATAGGGTTTCGTAAACACAGCATAAATTCAGATAAAATATATAAAAGGCGTTCCAGCGTCGGGGATTGGTGTACCCAAAGTCAGATTTCTTCAAACTGTCCAAGTGTACGGTCTACAGACTCTGGGATGGCTGGGAGTTGTACCTTAAACTCACCTGATTTCCCTACGCATGATCTACACGACTTGTCAGGATGTACTCAGCGTGAAGTAAGAGAGAAGATAACTTCTGTTCTGTCCGAGAATTTTGAAGCTCAATGTAGATGTACGTCCCCGTTTGGTTCTACCCCGCGTACATCCGCCATTCCTGTGACTCTTGAATCCACTCGTTCTTCTGTATCGATTCCTAGTAGTGAGCTACCGTTACCATGGGAGTCTGAGGACCAGATTCACAGGAAACTTTCGGGAATACGTTGCTTGCAACCGAGCAAATCTGTGGGTGATTTAGCTCAAGCTTGTGAATTACCCCCACCTTTGTCCCCTACTCATGGTGAGGTGTTTCGATCTGGGTTGTACGCCCATTGGTGGTTAAAGGCCGACCTACCCGCGGGCGTCGTGCGCGCTATCTACGACGAGAGTCGTCGGGCGCAGCAAACAGGCAAGGGTTGTGCGTTTGCGTTGTTTTCGTACTGCTTGCGTACTTTACCTAACTATATTTAATGGTGTGCAAAGTGCAACCCTTGCCTTGCTAACGAAATTAACCAAAAAGCAGTTGGACTAAACCGCATAAAAAGAATTAAATACTGTGAAAAGTTTTCTAGGATTTACTTTTTTATGAAAATGGTTTTTAACTGAAGAAATTTCTTATTGTGTTTTAGAAGACAAGGTTCGTGGCGACCACGAACGGAAATCCAAGACGAGGCGACAAAATCACTAGCGTTTCGAGTACCACCGCCCACATGGCTAGTAATAAGGGTTGGTCTGTGAATTGTTTGCGTCCAGCACAACCTTTCCGGCCATGCACGTCGTTGCTGACGAATCGACCGAATGGCAAATCGTTTTCGTACAAAGACGATGCACTTATTTTGGAGGTTGTTGAAGCTTACTTCTCAGCAAAGTCGAGGCACGCAGTTAATTCTGGTAAGTTTAAAGTCTTAATTTTTGTCGAGATAATTTGCAACTATTTAAATGCTATTACCCTTGGACCAGGTCACGCTCCCCTAGGGAGGCGTGCCTTCCAATTTGGGAATCTCCGGTCTGAACCAAATATATTATATTCCTATACGTCTTTCTTTCGGATTTTTTCTCCTACTTTCCTTCTAAATGAAAAAGAGAGACAGAACTAGGTACCTTCAATTATTCGCTTCTCTGTAGTTGATGGAGAATAAGATTCGAGTCCGTGCTGATTACTTCCGTTTGGTTAATACCCTCAAAATTGCCACCCCCCTTCCATCCTCTCCCAGCCACTCTTTCACCCCTTTGTTCCCGCGCCCACTCCCCTTCCATTCATATACAATCTCTCCACATGCTCCCAGGAATCCCTCCCCCTTCCACACAGGACACAACTAATATATTCTTCTCCTATCCACACCTTCCATCTCCTCTCTTCCAATCCACACCATTCTCTGGCTATTAGCCTTATTATAGCCATATTAAATTGTCTGGCACCAATATATTTGGGGCTCATTCCGATTGTCTGCACTGCTTGGTATAGAGGATTACAAGTGCTCCGTTCAATCTCATTTTGTAGTTCCTGGTCCTCTACCTCCCCTCCTATCGTTTCAATTTTCACGCTTAACCTTCCTTATCAACAACCGACCCATCGACGCCTCCGATAATCCTACCGCTTCATACGTCTTTTCCCTGTTACTAGCCCAAGCACTCGCCGACTTCCTTGCACATCATTCCAAGATATATTTAGCCAGCCTCTCATCACACATTCTTCATACCCTGCAGCCCCATACATGCTCTCCCGTCTCATTGACCTTCTCCCTGTTTCCTGCAACAATATATAGCTTAGTATGGACCTTTTGAGTTTCAAAAGGTCCTTGAGAGACCAAGTCTGCTCTTTATCGATAATCTCCCATTCTCGTATATTGGCTGTTTCACAAGCATCCCATACTCTCAGCACAATCTCCCAGTTATTCCATTATACATTCTCCCATTTACCCTTAATTCTCCCCAATACGCACCGCGCTCTTCCTTGCATCCCTTTCAGATGCTCATTCCATTTTCCGTTATATGTAAACAAATATCCTAGATATTTAAAAACATACACTCTCTCAATTTCCTTCCACTGCAGTCTTTCAATTCTCTGGCGTCCACCCGCATTCTTACATACCATCTATTTCGGTTTCCAGGTATTCACACTCAAACCACGTTTATCCATATACTTCTCCACCCTTTCCAACATTGCTTTCATATCCTCTCTTGTTCTTGTCAGTAACACCACATCATCCGATTAGGCTAACATCCACACGTCGCTGTCTTGCCCTTTTATGATTGTGACTTCCAACTCCGAGATGTACAGATTAAACAGGAGCGGACACATTGGGACTCATTGGGCCGGCCTGTCTATCCCCTGAACTATCCTGAAATTTTCCCCCCATACTTTCACTTCAGCCCAAATACCCTCATACACTCTTCGCAGCCATTCACACATTTTCTGATTCACTCCTAGCCTTTTCAGACACTTTATAAACCTTATATATACAGCCTTAAGGTTAAGAAAGTCTATAAGGAAAACAAAACAGGCTCATAATTTATTGTCGATTAAAAAAGCAGGCACTGCCCACGCTTGCCTAGTTAGCAAGGATAATCCCGACATAGGAAGAAAAGGAATAACGCCATATATGATCCATATAGAAATATAATGTATTTGGTCTATATATTTAAACAAATTTCAATCTCTATATTCCTCAAAATGTTTTACACTAACTGATCATTTGTACCAAGATTTTATCATTTTTTTATTCTTATACTTGTCTCAACTTGTTTCATTTCGCTCTTTCTTTGGGGTGGTATTACGATGGTGGTTTGCACAACACTCCCATCAGTGGAACTATTAACAGGTGGTAACGTAAAAATGCATGAGTGGCTAGAGAAATCACGGTGCAGTGCGAGTGATGACTTCTCACCAGCGCGAACGAGCACAACTGGTGCACCCGTCTACTCGCATCTCCTGCACCCGCGCAACTATCGTCCGCACACACCACGTGCTTCCACGTGGTGCTGCGGTTCATTTGTCCTGCGCCAACTGCGTAAAACCCAGCATTTGGACTAACAGTCACCCATTAACACCTTAAAAGTTCTAGCTATTTTTTGTTTTTCGTGTTTGTTCCCGCTTTAAATTAAAAACCCTAGCAGTAAACGTTAACACTTAAAAAGCATATAACAGTATTCGGTTATTTTTTTAAACTGTGATTATCCATAATCGTGGAGCGTTCTTTTGCAATTGTATTGAGATATAGTTCATATCAATAAATATCACCAAATTATTATGACAAAACTCAACTGTTGTCTTCTTCAGAGTTATTATCATCCAGTGAACATTCACGCAAATCACAAAACAACGCCAACGAACAACTTCTGCGCTTTCAACAACGGCTGAAAAACATCGAGGCGAACATGGAGTTGCTTTCCACACAGTTGACTGAAGAACGAGCTGCAAGATGTGCGTTACAGACTATTGTGAAGAAACATCTCGCCTCCAAAGAGCTGGATAGTATCGAGTGGCCGACCATGGAGAGCAACATTATGAGTTAATATAATTCCAAATTAATCTATAATGATGATCATTTATGTATATCCTGATAATGAACGTCGGTCGGCCTTTAATTACAAAAAAAAACTCGTGTATCACCAGTAGACTCAAAAAGTATTTTTAAAAGAATGTTTAACGAAAGTGTGTTCAAATGCAGTTGGTGCATTAAATATATTCTTTAAATAATTCGTATATCGGTACAAACATGGTGATACACGACTTTTTGATGAAGACGAGCTGTTCTATCCATTGTACCCTTATGATTTGACCTTTCATGGCTCCTATCCACATGCATCCATACGGCATCAGGTCGAGTTATACCATCGAAGAAACAGGTTTTTAATATTGTCCACGATTGGTGGTACACGTCGACGTTTGCAGATTAAACTAATAAAACAGTATTTAAACACAAAAACGATGCAGTTATGCAAGTGATAAACAAATGAAAAGCGCTTTAACGAAACATGGCGAGAATCTAACAATGAAGAAAATCTTGTGATTGTTGCTACGTTTATTTTATTCCATAACAATGTATTTAAATTCAATAGTGCAATTGTTAATTGTCAAGTAATACGTAAAATAACGCATTTAAGTGTGATTTGTAAATAAATATAAATTCTAGGAACTTAATTTAAAGCATTTTTAGAATGTTTCTTTATCTGATTCCTGTTAGAAGGAAACATTTTCAGCTAGTGGCTGCACTTGATATATGATTTGGCTTCAAATTATCGGAATTATCTGTATTTTCATGAAAGTAACAGAATAGTCTTGTCAAATAAATTAATATAATTTATCATAAACATCAGTTTGAAAAACTTATTTTTGGCTAATCGTCGAACACAAAGAAACTTAGAAACCTGGAGACATCTTACCTAAATGCACATCAATTACGATGAAATCTTGGTCGTCTTGTTTTCTCATTTCTTCCTATTTTTTCGTCAAATTGCAAGGAAAATATCACTAGTTATTGTAGTTTAGTAAGCATCCCATTGTCCGTTGTGATTGATGCGCCATCTCGCTGTAAGTACACTCAACTGAAAATATCACAGAGAAACGAGCCGATAATCCAACATCAATTCTTCATCTTATCAAGATGCATCGCCATTGTCGTCCATCGAAGAACCGATAATACGATCATAATGTTGCAGCAACACGGTGATTCATAGAAACATCAGGAACGCATTACCACCGCCGAATTCCTGTGGTGGCAGCGGAAAACGCTCTTATTTGCCCCAGAGACTTCCTCGCAGGAATTCACCCTTATCGGCCCACCATTCTCCTGCAATTTCCCCTTGATACTTTCCTTTTAATTTTTTTGGCGATTCCTGTTGGGACGTTTGCAATCAGTGCTATTGCAAAGTTTGCAACAGTGAAAAATAAAACGCTTTAACCAAATATGGAGAAATTATACCAATAAAGAAATTCTTGTGATGGTTGCTATGTTTATTTTATTCCATAACAATGTATTTAAATTCAATAGTGCAATTGTTAATTATCAAGTAATACGTAAAATAACGCATTTTAAATGTGATTTGTAAATAAATAAGAAATCTTATGAATTCAAGGAACTTAATTTAAAGCATTTTTGGAATGTTTCCTTATCTGATTCCTGTTAGAAGGAAAGTTTTCAACATAAACTCGATAATCGGAAATCCATTAAAATTTCGTGGTTTTCTTCTGAGATACTCAAAGATTATATTCGCAAGTGGCTGCACTTGGTGAATGTATGATTTGGCTTCAGATTATCGAGATTATAAGCATTTTTATATAAGTAATAGAATAGTCTTCTTAAATAAATTAATATAATTTATCATAAATATCAGTTTGGCAAAACCGATTTTTTGGCTAATCGTCGAACACAAAGAAACTTAGAATCCTGGAGACATCTTACCTAAATACACATCAATTACGATGACTTCTTGGTCGTCTTGTTTTCTCATGTCTTCACCTATTTTTTCGTCGAATTGCAAGGAAAATATCACTAGTTATTGTAGTTTTATATTAGTTTAGTAGCATCCCGTTGTCCGTTGTGATTGATGCGCCATCTCGCTGTAAGTATACACAACTGAAAATATCACAGAAAAACGAGCCGATAATCCATCATCAATTCTTCAGCATTCTTCATTCTGCTGCACCTTGTCAACTTTCTGTTGTGCAAGATTATGCTGTTTCGTATAACGCTGATACATTTGCCTCGCTTGGTTGAGCACCTTATTGACGTTATGCTTACGCACCATCTTATCAAAATGCATCGCCATTTCATTATAGTCCATCGAGGTACCGATAATATGATCACGATGTTGCAGCAACACGGTGATGCATAGAAACATAAGGAACGCATTACCACCGCCGAATTCCTGTGGGGGCGGCAGTAAACCGCTCTTATTATTTGCCTCTGATACTTCCTCGCAGGAATTCACCATTACAGGCCCACCATTCTCCTGCAATTTCCCCTGGATACTTTCCTTTTCATTTTTAATTTTTGGCGATTCCTGTTGGGACGTTTGCATAACTTGAGGG
The DNA here is from genome assembly GCA_027575185.1 of Mimaenictus wilsoni. Lineage (NCBI taxonomy): Eukaryota > Metazoa > Arthropoda > Insecta > Coleoptera > Staphylinidae > Mimaenictus > Mimaenictus wilsoni. Next base: position 18,640 of record JAODAC010004252.1, read on the forward strand.
GAATTTTGCAAGGAGTGCTGCTGCAAAGTTTGCAACAACTGACTTGGATTTCTATCAAATTCGATATCTGCCTGTTCGTCAGGAGTGTTGACAAACTCCTGGCGCGTCACATTCGGGCTGGGTTGATGCAAAGGATTCTCCCAGACAAAAATATTGCCTTTATCTTCCAGTTTCGCACCTTCAGCGCCATCTGCACAGGTTTGTTCGCATTCAGTACTGCCATCTGTCGGGGAATCTAAAAGATTTTTAGTATAACTACTCCCAAATACTTGGCGATCCAAATTCTCTAACTCTATGCGAAGTTCTCTTGTAACTGAAGTCGTCATTGGGAAATAACTCTGTGAATCATCTGGGCTACATTCATCAAATGTATCTTCACAGCTAGTCGAGGAGTGCACGCGTGATCTTGAAGATGGTCGGTCGACACTAGACGATTCAGAGTCGTCTAAACTCGACTTTGTGAGCATAATTTTGGGCCGGTCTTTTTCACCAACACTTCCAAAACGTGTTAATTTATCCGAAATTCTACTTTTATTCGCCGACGCGAAATTTAAAAACTCATTTAAGTTTTTAATCATTTTCGCTGGTGGCTTATTCTCGGATTCTTCCTTGATGGAATTCGCACGTTCCAAGGTGTCTAACGACGCGAAAATTCCAAGTTTTTCTTTCAAATCACGAAAATGTGATCGTTTAGAGTGTTTTAGTAAATTTGACATACTCGATGAAAGATTTGCGCTAGTTCTATTGACGATTTTATTATTCAGGCGATTATTTAGGACAACTGAGTCTGATTTTTGCTCGAGGGGTGAAACTGATCTAGGTCGCATTTCTCGAGGAGATAATTCGGCCGGTGGAAATTCGAATGCTTTGGGAATGGCGTTATCGTCGAGGCTTTGTTGTTTTGGTTTGATTTCTAGAGTGATGCTCTTGCTGCGACAGAGCGAGTCGTCCAGGCTGTGATTTTGTCGTTTTACCGGTTGCACTTTACGCGCGGGGTAGTTGACGAGTGAAATTGAGCTGCTTTGCCGCCGTAGGGCGCATACTTTGGTGTAGGGGTTTTCGCGAGGTGTTTTTACCAGTGGCGATATCGGTGGGGTGATTATGGTAGGCGCTTGGAATTTCACATCGAATAAACGCAGTTCGGTGATGGGTGGGTTGGCGGGCAGGGAACTCCAGAGTACTTCCAGCATTCGCAACGAATCGTCGAAAGCGAATTCACGCTTCATCTCCAACAATAGCCAACGATAACAGAACAATAAATCATCCGCCTACAATTGAAAAACATAAATTGCTATAATGATGCTTGAAAGTAGTTTTAGTCTTTCTATAAAATATAAATAATACTAAAATTGGGCGAACTTTTAATAAAGCCTTTAATGAATTAAAAACTGCGATATCCCCACTTTGCGATATTTTAGATTATTTTAAAAATATAAAAACTTTATATTTATATAAAATCAATTTGTCGATGTAATAAAAATCATGTACAAATATGGAAAGTAATTTTCTAGAAACTTATACAACTCTCACAGAAAAGGACGAAGAAAATTATTATAATAATTTTGTAAACCTAATTTTGTGGTCGCAAGTAATGTTAGGAACTGAACACGACAATAAAAGCAGTTGAATTGTGCACAACAAGAAAACGAACGATTTTTAAAGTATACTCTCCTTTTGGAAAGTTTTCATATCAGTTTTCATAACTTTACATTATTAGTAAACACCTGCACAATATTGAAAATAATCGAATTTTCCACATTAGAATTTAAATCAATTTCTTAACAAAATAGTATATAACCTAGTAACGTTTTTATTCTAACTAATTCTGAAATTGTGTGTAATTCCAGGCATTTAACTTAAGTAAGAAGAACTGTATTCCTTTAAATTTCAATCTTTCTAGCAATAAAAACAATAAATCATTAAGCAAGCAATTTACAAAACATAAACAATTGCATTTTGTAAGAAAAATACGAAAAGTGATTTTACTTAGACGAGTTTATCAACAACACTTCAGTTTAAAAAATTCAAGACAAAAAAAAACTAATACTCGCCTATTGAAATCAGCTATATAAAATATTTAAAAAAATATTCCTCTGCAAATAACAATCAAAACCTCTCAAGGAACGTCTACTTTCTGTCCAAAGTCTAAATTCAAAATTGAGTCGAGTACTACATTTTGAAAAGAAAAAAAGAAACATACAGAATGGAATCAAAAACTGATTAAAAGTAATGTTAATTTACTTTTTCGAAACAAAAGGCACTGAAGTTGAAAACGAGGTTTTCAAAAAATATGTCTTAAAACTCCAAAAATGACTGACTTATCATGAACGAATCGGAACAGATATTACATACAAGTGAAAATACATACCTGATGTGACTTTAAGTAATTATAAAACTCAGGATCGTAGTAAAGTAGGCCTTCCGCAAGATGCGTAAACTTTTGAGTCATTGCAATGCCATCAATCATGAAATTAATGCTTAGTCGAGACATCAACGCACAGAAACAAATGTACGCATGCGCTTCATCCCCCATCGTGACCAGTAGTGGTGATGCAAGATCGCTCATCCCTTGACAATAGCTGACTTTTGGATGATTCAAGGCATAGCTTTAAAGAAAAATAAAAACAAATATACGAATCGTATCATACGGGACAATAAACAGACCACAACTTGATCGAACTTAGACTCCGTTAAATTGATCAAGAATTATTCACTAAAAAACATTTTTGACAAAAGAGTGGAATAACTTACGTCGTTAAAATATTAAACAAGGCAGCAATATTTTGATTATCGTCGCTGCCAGCATAAAACGGATGATGTCGATCAGTACGCAGTACATCTTTGCGTACCATCCCCGTCGTGTACGCCAGTTCACCGACGACAGGCCCTTGTGCGATCGCATTCCGCCATACTTCCTTCAATGCTACATATTCAGCGGCTTTCTTTTTAATGTAATCCATACGCTCCTTTCCAGTCATGCCATCTGGGTAGACATTCAGGATGAATTTCCATACGACTTTTCGAAGACTTGGATCAATTCCGCCCATGTAGATCTCGGAACGCAGCTGTTTTCCATAGAGAATTTGTCCAACAGGATCTAAATATCTTCGAAATTCTGTGTCACTCAATGGAGGACGTGGTGGTTGCAGGGACTGACTCTCATCGCCGAAATTAAATGCACCTTTTACTATATTGAAGGTTTTACCCATCTAAGAAATAAATAACTTTTCAAGTTAGATTTAGAAATTTTTATCTAATTTATGATTTAGGTTAATCATAAATACTAGAGCAAGTAAATAGATCCAAATATTTAGGAGTTATAACAGCAGAAGGAAAAGAGGAAATAGAAATAAGGGCTAGAATTGAGAATAACATTAAAACATATTACCAGTGGAATAATGGGATACTAAATAAAAAAAGAGGTTTCAAGACAATAATAAGTCTACATCACAATATATCTACCTATTTTGGCATATGAAAGTGAAACCTGGGTACTGAATAACAGAGATAAAAGTAGACAAGTACAAGCTGCTGAAATGAGCTTTCTGAGAAAATTTGTAGGAAAAACCCGATTGGACAAAATTAAAAATGACGATATTAGAGCGGAACGAAAAATTGAACCCTTAGAAAAATAAATAGAGAAGAAACAACTAAATTGGTGGTGACATCTAATAAGAATGCCAGAAGAAAGACAAGTAAAACAAATTTGGCAAGCAAAAGCTGCAATAAATAGAAAAAGAGGTAGACACAGAAAAGAGTGAAATAATATAACACCAAAACATAATAAATTAGGGAATAACGATAACCGGAGATAAACAATTAGCCACAAATAGGAAAAGTTGGAACAATTTGTAAATAAATATTGATACGGACGATCTGGCAATACTTGCAGAAAACATGTAAGACGCAAGAAGACAGATAAGTATACTGAGAGAGACAGCAGAAATGGCGGGATTGCAAATATCATATGAGAAGGCAGAATACCTGACCAGTAGGAAAGATGCATCAAGACAGATTACAACAAAATATAGGAAAATTAAACTGGTTTACAAGTTCAAGTATCTGGGCGAAATAATCCAATCAAACTCCCTTGACAAAGACAAAAGTAGTAGACAAAAAAAAATACAATAAGAAGTCTATATCTATAAATGCAAAGCTAAGGCACTGCAATACCGTTAGTAAACCAGTGGACCTATATGCCTCATAATACCTTACACTAAACACAGACAGTTAGAGGAGGTAGAAAAAAAAAACGGAAAGAAAAATTATACGAAAAATCCTGGGACCGAAGTATGAAGAGAGAGAATAGAGAAAATATCAGACACGATGAAGAAAAGAAGAGTAACCTTCTACAGATACATCAAAAGAATGAACGAAGGAAGACTGACAATGAAACTATTCAATATCTTCGACAAAAACCTAACTTGGATCAAGGTCAGGAATGAAAATAGATGGAGGGTAATTCAGGGAGAAGAAAATAGACAGAATAAAAGAAGAAAAAAAAAACAGCATGGAGAAAGAATGAGGGAGTACTTGAAGAAAAGGAGAGAAACATAATCATGGGAAACTAAAAAAACAGAAATATAAAATGACAAAAATAATATGTAATAGGAAAAAGTAAAATTGACACATGAATAGAAATTAAGAAATATTATACATAAGAAATGTAGAATTAAAAATTGTAAAAACTTGTAACATAAATTTTCAACCGACACCGAAAGGTAAAAGGTTTTTTGAAAATAATATAAAACCTAAATCTCAAGGAGATATAACATCTTTTAGCTTATCATGAATAAATCAAATGGAAAATCATTATTCAGATATTTCGACATACTTAACCTAATACTGTTAGTACCTGTTGCAATATCTTGGAATCATCTTGTTATGGTCACTAATACATCATGTAAGCATCATATTTCGGGAGAATCAATTATTAGACTTTGTTGAAATATTCCGTGGTTATCCTTTTAAGGTTTCATCTAACGACAAGTTGTTTAAACTATCTTTTAAAATCTTTTATAGCCTAATTCTCTATTAATTAGAAGTAGCTAACTTAAAAATTTCCCAAAAATTTTAAACGAGATTTAAAAACATATCAGGACCGACCTTATAGAAAATACATTTATTAGCAAAACAAATATTAACTTTAATAAAATTCAAGTTACTAGTGTACTTGCATCCTTGCTGATTTTTTTGCAACCGGGTCTCTGCTCACTCATTGTGAAATACTGCTCTTATTGCTTATTCATTAAGTGCAGAAACTATTATAAAAATATCATTTAATTTTGAGTATGGTACCATATGGCGAAGTTACCTTTTACCTCATCAAACTTAACATATCTTAATTAACCTAACTTATTCTATATTAACCAGTAATATAAACATTCTAGTATCTAATGTGTTCAATTATTCTTACGAGGTTATCTTATATTACATATACCGATGATTTCGCCTTTATGTACCTTAAGCTAACTCCATATAACCTAAATCTCTTTTAAAACTGTTTAACACAAGGTCCCGAGTTCGATTCTCGGCGGGGATGCATTCTTCTTATCAATAGTATTAGCCTTTAATATGACTAATTACTTTGAAAAAGTAGTAAAGCTAATAGAGCTAGTAGTCGATGCTCGGTAAATTAAACAAAGAACAGTTTAACTCCTTGGTTCATTTTAGCCCAATTGATTCATGATATGTTAAAAAAATGAGGATCTAAAACTTGAAATTCAAACTTTGTTCTGTAATAATTTCTAATCTGCATGTTATAGAATGCCCATACTTGTACGGGTCGATTCCTCCTTAAATATAGTTTGTTTTCATATACTCATTTATGCTTAAATGTTGGGTAATTATTGAGAAATATATCTTATAATAAACGATGTATAAATTTTCCAAAAAATGTCGAGTTGTGCTTCCAAAACACTCTGAGTATGTCTTCATAAATGCACTCAACTTCAACAATCGATAATATTTACTCTAGACTATTTTCTCAGTCTAGAGTAAGTAGCCGTTATTAGGCTCAACTTTTATAACTTCTAACATCGGTTCTAAGTAATCAAATAAAACATTGTCTCAGGAGTTTAAAGCAATTTTCACGCTGAATCAATTTGTGCATGATTTATACTCCTAGAAATAAGAGAAATGTGAATACAAATGGAATGATTAGGAAAAGACATTTTTGAGATTGGCAATGTTGGCGTTATTAGAGTAAACTTCAATGATATATAACGTGATTTCTAAACATGTTATACAAAAAAAAACTGTGCAAAAACTGGCAAATTTCATTCTGAGTCGAATGGAATATGATTTGTATATATTAGAGGCATATGAGTAAAAGTGAAATTTTAGAAGAAGTAATTTCAAATCATTTTTCTGTCAGTGAAATCTTCACCGTTATTAGACTAAACTTTCAGGAGTTATAATATCGGTTCTAAGTAATCAAATGTAAAACGGAGTTTGAAGATATTTTCACGCTGAATCGATGCATGATTTATAATCCTAGCAATACGGGAAATATGAAAAAACATTTTTTGGAAAGACATTACTTACACGATGTATATCTCAATAATCATCCAACTTGTAATCGTAAATGTGTATATCAAAACAATTATATTTAATGAGGAATTGATCCTAACAAGAATGGGCATTCTATAACATGCAGATTAGAAAATATTTTAGAAAAGTTTGAATTTCACGTTTTAGTTCCGCATTTTGCCGCTACGTGGTACCGGTTGCGTAGAGTCCCTTTTAGTTAGGATATTATTTATAAACACTTCTCATAACCTACTATCAATTAGAAAATATAATTCAATTCTGCATTAATTAAACACTGAGAATCAAATATTAGTATCATTTGAGATTTTTGATTGCGCTTAATCTAATTATGATTAATTTAACCTAACTTACCATGTCTTAAGAACTTTTTAGCAATGGATAACTTCACAAAAAACACAAGAAATTATCTTAATTACCTCTTTAAAACTGATGATGGTTTGTTATTTAGCAGATTAACGAGTTCAATTATAAAAAAAAATAGTTGTACGGGTTGCATATTTATCCGTTTTAGTTCTACCCGAAAGCCACTGCATCACACGGCGTATTTCTGTGACCAATTAAAAACAAGGAATGTGCGTTCTAAATCTGTGTATTTATGCTCTAACCTATGAAAAAGAAGGCCACTCGTATCTACAAATCCATCTGCAGACCTAACCTAGACTATCCTCTGATATTGTTAGCTAATACTACCAACAGAAACGCATAATTAAAGTAGCAGAAACAGCACTGCGAACCATAGCCAAACTCCGACATCCTAATATAACCCCCTTCATAACCCTCCGAACACCCTGTTATACACCAAAACCCAAATACTTCCCATCAACATGCGGTATAACTTCACACGTAATTTTTGAAGTTAGAAAAAACTACAAAAATCGAACTTATGTTTATGAAATCATGTATTTTCAGGTTATTTGAAATTAATAGTTTTCAAGGATAACTTACCTGATTAAAGATGCCATGTAACCTCGGTGATGCTTTAACTTCACAATTTGCATTCCTAATCTGTGTGACAATCGGCACATTAGAATTTCGCGGCTCCCAATCATCAGAAATCTCCTCGAAGGTCTTCAGATCGACACGAAGACACAAACACGGCTCCGAATTGCTCACCAACGAAGCATTATGTGCTTTTAGGAACGCTGCATCCAAATCCCAATCCGACAGCAGAGGTGCAAACGTCTCATTACCAGCTGCATCCACCTGTCTATAATAGACTGTAAAATCTCCCTTCATATCAAAAGCTTTCCCCAGAATACTGTGGAGGACTTCAAACGAAGTTATCTGTGGATCCACACTAAACTTTCGATGCTCTGGTGGTGTATTGCCCTCATATTTCTATAAACACAAGAAATTATCATAATTACCTCTCTGAAACTGATGATGGTTTGTTATTTAGCAGATTAACGAGTTCAATTACCTTAACTTTCACGCGAATTGCCTCACGGCTGAAGCCAAAGCTTCCAGACATTGTCAATGTTTGATATAAGCCGAGTCTTCGACAGCGAAATGAATGATGAATGAGTCTTGTCGAGGAGGATCAATCGCTGGCGTTTGGTACGAAGTTTAGTGCAGCCATCGGAGGGTAATTGGTGCATTACGCGTATCGGTTCGCTGCGTTTTCGCATCGATGAGAACGACTTTCTAATTGAGTCATTTTTTCTGATGTTGATATTTACGTTTGGAGAAGAACGCTGGTGACAGCGACAATACACTAAAGCGGATGTGAATACACGGACTTGCTACACGCCGACTGGCGATTGTGACGATTGACCGAACATATGAATCGTACTTGTGTGGAAGTGGGAATCGGCAAGTGGAAATCGTAGGAATGGTAAGAAATGTCAGTGGTGAAAGCGGAGAAAGTGGGAAAATACAGATGATGTCAGTCAACGAGCGACATCTAATAGCACTGAGGTGAACTCGTAGATGTAGAAAATTGACGTTTAAAAGTTTAATTTCTATCATTAATATCATCTATTTTATCTTTCTTTATACAAGTACATATTTTATTGTGAATTATTATTTTTAGCGTTGTCTTTAAACTAGAGTTTTTGTAGTTTTCTGAAATGCAATGTGATAAAACAGAAATCTGTAAATTAGGCTAAGGAAGAAAGAAATGTGCAATCCACAATGAACATCTATTTCTAACATCTATAATCTTGGTCAAGATAAGGGCAACGCATTTTCGAACTCTAACCTATGAAAAAAAAAAAGGTATTTCCACCACAACGGCCACTCGTATCTACAAATCCATCTGCAGCATAACCTAGACTATCCCATAGATTATAGATATATCTAGATAGGCAACTCCCTGTGTAGAAATTGGTACGAGAATCAGCGCCGACTGGCTGTATTTGTTGGTTTATGGACTAAAATGAATGGAGGGAGTAAAACCGAGCTCAAGTTGTCTCATTCCTCTCGAATTTCTATCTTCCTCATGAACATAATCATGAAAGAACCAAAGTGGACCTATAAATCTGAAAACCTATATTTTCATAAAACCTGAAAAACATATGAATGAATGCAGAATGAAGCAATGAATCCTATATTTATTGGTGAAAAAGCACGTAGTTTAAGCAAAGACTTAACATTATCATACTCTGTTACAAAACATAACAGAAGAAGCCAAATACGAATAGGTCTTATTAGCTAATTTGCATTGTTACAATACGACACAAAATATATATCGTGCACTACACAGTTTGCTCCGACACCAAAATGTGTCAACATCAAACACGAAACGTTGCTAACAGTAAGATTACACGCGTACACCACCGAAAACGTTTCTTCTCCCATAGTTGATCTGTGGCGTTCACCAAGCCACCCACTGCAAACCGCAAATATGTGCATTCCACGCCTAAATCGGTAATCTTCGTTTATATTCGAGACAGGTGGAGCATCTGGCGGGTGGTGTATTGAATTAACCCCCCCCCCCCCTGGGCGTGTGCCACAGCTCGCTATTCAAGTCCATACTGCCTGGACTATCCACTGATATTGTTAGCTAATATTACTAATAGAACAAAACGCATAATTAAAGTAGCAGAAACAACAGCATTGCGAACCATAACCAAACTCCGACATCCCAATAACCCCCTTCATAACCCTCCGAACACCCTATTATACACCAAAACCCAAATACTCCCCATCAACATGCGGCATATCGAACTCCAACAAAAATTCAAAAATAACCCAATTAATTTGGCTCTCATTGAACCGCTTTGTATTCCTTTCGCTGAAAATTCACCTAACAAATTCAAAATTCCTGAAAACACACTACTACGAACATACATAAATATGTAAACCTATTATATATACTATATATTACGATGTATACTTGTTTCATGGTAGAAAGACTGTAATGGTCGATAGACGTTAAAATCTATCTATCTCTATAATATATTTATATTCTCTGAAAACTAGAAAAACAATCCAGTTTGTTGTTCTTTCTAGTTTGTTTAAAGAGAATTAGTACGTTCGTAAGTTTTTAACCTTGAAATACGGCTTTGAACGTTATTATTTGATAACGAAACAACGTTTTGTGGCGGTTTCCCAGCAATTATTCATATTGTTATCAATAGAAATGGTAGTTGATTGTGGTGGATGGGATTTACATGTAAAATTTGTGGGAGTTATTGTATGAAACAAGTTTTATCTATTGAAGGAAATGTTGTGTGCCTGTGTGTTTTGTGATATTTTATTGGTTTTGAATGTAAAATATCGTGACTTGTGCGAATGTCATCCGTTTGTGTTCATCAATTGCAATTTTTAAATACTTCCAAGGTAGGTTATCGTTTTTTATTTTATGTATTTCAAATTTTTTTCCTTATTATAATAGTTTTTTTATTCAACCTCAATCAACTTATATTTTATGTCACAAAATGTAATACAGAAAGAAGACTTAAGCTATTCAATTGAATTCATAATGGTTGAACAAGCTAACCTACACACGTCTGGGATCGTGGCATTACTTTAGGCTTGGTCTGACTATTGGTCTACAGCGGCCTTCCTTTCTCGGGTGCTATTCTTCCTCTGACCACTTCCTTAAAGAACGCGGAGGTACCATCCCAGGCGTCTACCGAAGCGAGCATCTTAACGGCGACCGTTTCCACTATTAGAGGCCAATGTTAGACGCCACGACAAGCTGTTCTCTTGAGGACCACTCACACTCGAAAACTGCCTGCCTGTTCAGTTGTGTCCTCATCGCCGCTACCACACATTTGGCAATCTGCAGAGTTCTTTATTTCCATTCGACTTAAGTAGGCTCTGAAGCACCCGTGGCCCGTCAGAACTGTGTCGGCTCAAAGGATAACTCACCGTGCTTCCTGTTGAGCTAGGATGAGATGTCCTTGATGGGGCGACGGGTCCACCTCCGATTCTCAGCTCTAATCCACTGCAACTGGCTGGCCATGATTAGATCTTCTCGGGCAGCTACTCTTGCTGCGTATTGTGACGCTGCGGTCGGGCGTCTCCACCATATGTGGTGTTCGAGAGGTTTTTGATTTATTAATGTTTATCTAACTCGCTTGGCTTTTACTTATTACTCATCTAGCTACTGTGCTATCTACCGGGGATAAAGTAAATAGTACTTTCCACTTGATAACGGACATCTCTAGGTCGCATGGAGACGGCGCAGAGATTAGTGGCGTAATGCTGACGGGTTTCGGCTTACTGGCTGTGAGAATGTTATCGGGTGGTACAATAGGAACTTTTAACTTAGCGTATATTGATTAACAGCAAAGCAGAGTTACAATGAACTACAATCACGATTACTAATAACTCTGCGACGGCGGTGGCGGCTGATCGGTTGTTGGCGATTTGGACAGCGTGGAGACGAACTGACTATTACCGAACAGTCCGATCAGTACTACCAGTACTACCAGTACTACTGCCCTTGAGTAGTGGGTTTATATACTGATTTCCTCCCATTTGAAGATAGGTATTTCCTTGGTTGCCTCGTGGAGCGTGTGGCTGACCCTTGGCATCTGAAGTCACGCACATCTTCGTTTCTGCATATACATTTTAGTAGAGTTTGTATGCAATCTATGTGCTTATTCGAATCACACTTTTTTGGTTCTATTGTTAACGCATTTTTTGGCGTCACCTGTTTTTTCATGTTCCTGTTGTGTATGCGTTTTGGAACAATAAAAGATTTGTTTCCTTTGTGTCCAGTTCAGTTCAGAAAATTATCCACATTTCCTGTCAGTCACATTAACATCTAAATCTATTGGACATGTCTAAGTCTACGAGACATTCTATCTACCCAAAGAAATCACTTGTCTATACTTTCCAGGAATAATTATCCAAAATTGTATTGTAAATTCTTAATTAACTTTATCGCATTCGCGACAGTAGCGACATCGGAGGGTAGATGTCGCCGAATGGCCTCCCTCTCCTTTGCCAGCAGATAGGCAGGTGGAGAGCCCGCAATCACCATAGCTGCTTCATCTGAGACGGTCCTATAGGTCGATGCAACACGGAGGCAACCTCGACTAAGAGAAGCGTTTGCCACCCAAGAGTTTCTGTTGATTTCTAGAAGCAGGGCTCTGGAAATCAAGAGGAGGCGTAGAGGAACCATAATGACACCGCGTTCTGAATGATTCTTCTGCGGCTTGAGCTAGCATCACCACAGTTAGGCAAAAGCTTTGAAATTGCCGCCTCAGCTGCTAATGCTTTACTTGCCTGGTACTTAATATGCTCGGCAAAATTAAGAAAATCAAGAATGACACCGAGGTACCTGACAGAGCGTTAGGCTTCAATGCTAACATCCTCAGCAAAGAACCGAACAGGGCCAATAGGTCTTCTTCCACACATGACAACTGCTTCTTTTTTTTGCGGGGCATTACATTGCCAGTTTTCGAAAATACGCTTGTACTTCAATTAGTTATCTCTTGCACCCATTTTTGTATATCTAAGGTACTTTTTACTACAACGCGAGAATGCCACCCGCACCCAAAACACAAGTAGGCTCGTATGATAGTTATTTTCATTCCCATACTGGTATTATAAAGAATATATTGATATTTAAGTTTCTTTTTGGAGTTTTTAGTTTAATAAAATCAATCTTGTTCTAAACTTGATAGGCACTGTTTGGGCAGAGTTTCGATACTCGAATTAATCCCACGTTGAGGTACCCCGATCTAGTGTTGCGTTTCTAAGTTGAAAGACTTATTGTTAGAAATAATTCATACATAACATCCTGCCTACGATCCTACAAGATACAACATCTTTCACCGAAATAATTGTTAAAGTTACCTAGTAATTGTGTCTTTAAACCTTTTGTATATTCTTATAACTTCTTATAACTTTGATGAGGAGTTGGTTTACATAATTTTAATGTAATATGTAGAATATAGTAATTTGCAAAACTCTCAAATGTAGTAATCTACACGGCCACGGTGTGGTATGAGCCTCTCAGATATCAGGAAAACAGGAAATCGCTCTTAGGAAACCACTTGACATCTCAGGGGATTATTGCAACGTTACCACTGAAGCCGCGGTACCCCTAAACTGCATAATTCTGGTAGACATCAGAGTAGCGGCGAGGGCATAAGCATGGTCAGGGAAGGAACAATCACAGCTGGAAAACAGCACAGATGCGACCATACCAAAGTGGCCAGAGTGGAAGAGTGCCATCGAAGGAGGTAAATGGACGAATCATTACATTCCGTGACTGGTTCTACCGAGGACACGGGGAAATCAAATTATGGCGGTCTCAGCTCCTTGCAGGGGAATACCTTCACCGAATAGGAAAGGGAGCAACAGACGAATGTATATTCTGTGAAGAGCGCAACAATGCAGGATGTACGTTTTTCCACTGCAGGCAATGATTGACAAGTAGAGACAAATTAGAGGTTAGGTTGGCGTAAACAATAACTCCGGACAATCTAACAAACACCCCCCTGATTTACCCAAATGGGAAGTTCCATATGGGTAAGGTAAAGATAAGATGATCGTGGGTGAGCCATGAGCAATATAGAAAGTATAACTGCTCCCCTTTCGAAGGGCCACTTGTTCCGGTTCGATCCTCGCGGGCGACGCCCTAAAAAATCAAATTTAATCTGACCACATTAAACACTGAAATGCTATTTTACTTAACCTGAATTAGTCTAACTTCAACCAAACTCATATTAATGAATATAAATAACGTAATTACCCAATTCAAGCAATCTATTGGAATACTAGATGCAAACCTAAGAGTTTTAAAGTGTATCTCATACCTAATGAAACCTAATGGAGTCTACCTAAACTCAGACATAATCAAATAGAGTTAAAGCTAATCAAACCAAATCTAAGCTTACCTAAGCTTGTCTAACCCTGATTAAACCTAGCCTATTTAATCATATCTAAGCGTATGTGTTCCTACCTAACCATAGCCAACTCTGTCTAACTGTATGTAACCCAATCGTACCTTGTCTAAACTTACCTAACCCTATCCAATACTGTATAACCCTACATAACCTTATATAACGCTCTCTCTATTCGGACATAATTCTATATAACATATAATCTATCTTTTTCTAATGATATTTCAAATTAACCCAGCCGAATCTTGCAAAGTCTAACAATAAGTTAACTAAACCTAATCACACCTAGCCGATGTAATAAAATCAATATATGTAGAGCGATTTGTATGCCACACACTCTTCATGGCATTCATTTATTTAATTTTGTTTCAATATTCCACATACTGAATCAAATGAATGAACTTATTTATGGCAATTTTCATTAATCGTTGGGGTCGTTTAGAGGATAGTGATATTCCCTAAATAAGAATAATATTTCATGTAGAAAATGTGTCTTAAGCTTCAGGTAACCTAATTTTTCCTAACCAATTTATATAAAATTGTGTCAAAAATTACATTTTAAAACGCATCGGCGGCAAAGCACTGAGAAACCGACAACGCCATACATCTACGAATGGACAAAAGCGGGGAAACAACAACGACATGATTGCAAAAAGCAAATCACCATCAGGAAAAAGAAGCTTGGGTAGCTCAAGAACAGATAAAGCGATAACATACCAAGCGTGATTTAAGGCTCTAGATCTCGTAAGCAAGCTGTCAAATCGGCTTTTATTACCCTCTCCCCACTCTTTTGGGTAGAAAAA
>JAODAC010004273.1:0-33219 GCA_027575185.1 Mimaenictus wilsoni
GTTTGCAATCATAAATTCTTATACGCTCCTAATAAATAGATGGCACTAACTTGACTTCAAATTTATACAGCAATTATAAATTTGAGTAATGTCCACCATTGTCCACATGTTGGTGACAAAAACAGTCATAGTTTTCTGTTATAATTAAAATTTTACAAAATTATTGAATTATAAGGAGGAAAACAAACATGCAACGCCATCCCTGAACAACTTTATCTGCTATTTGACATGCCATTGTTTAAATTCATCTATTTTATAACCGATGCATACATATTTTAATTTAATGAATACCTCTAGGTTAAATTTGTTAATTTAATATTATTTCAACATTTCCATGAAGTATTCGACTGTTCTCTATCATAAAAGCAATTTTCATTATTTTCGTTGCATTTAAACATATTTAAATATACCGCAGGTGGCAAAAATTTAAATATATTTACTAAAATAACAAAATGGCAGTTTACAATTATTATCTAAAATAACCCATATTTATGTAAATATTTGCAGATATTTAAAAAATTCCAAAACAAAATTATACATAAATATCTCCTACCTAGTCATAAAAGTCTTCGTTTCTTTTTGTGAAATTATCAAATATAAGTAAAATTAACCCAATTAAGAGGCAGTCATTGCGCGTTGCATCGTAAAACGCGCTCTGAAAAGGATCACAAGGCCGGTGCGGCATTAAACGAATTATCATTAAAGCATAATCATAATCATCTGGCCCTTCTTGTGAAGACGAACGCAAAACCCGCACGCGTGAGTATATAATGAATAATTTACGAAATGCGTTCGGTTTGGTTTTTTACATATTTCGTACGCGTTTTATTCTGTCCCATACGTGTATACGTTTATCTACACATGCGTCGGCTAAATATCTACGTAATCGTAAGCATGTCTTCGGTACGTTGGTGTGCGTGCTGCGCCGATGCCTTAAATGTATGCAGCATGCGCGATGCTCGCGATCCGAGCGAGTTTTATTAAAAAACGGCGACCGTTTATGTCCCGACCTGTACACGCCGAATCCGACGACGAAGAGCAATGTCATTTACATATAGAACGAACGAGTGCCCAAGAACCAGGGAATACGCGCCGAGGGCGATGATGACGAGCCTGAGAAGGACGACGAAGCCGAACCATATAAGTATTAATGTTTTTAGAGGAATATATTTCGAATCAAAAAGGAGTGTACAGTGTAGATCATTATAAATAATGAATATTTAAAAAATACTGCGATATTTGAAGGAATATCAACTTTCCCAGTAAGTATGAGATGTTTCTTAGTTTTCACCGGCATTGCTGTTTAATTTCTAAGACTTTGTTGCGACATAGAATACTGATATAAAATGTATGATGTTTATAAATGTATAACGTTTTGCAAAGTTAGAAAAGTATGGATTTCGGAGCAACGAATGAGGCGAATGAAGCTTTTGAGGAAAGGCGAGTTATCAAGGAGTTTGACAATCTATTTGGGCATTTTCATAGCTTGTCACTGTTAAAAAACTTTGTCAATGCAATGAATGTTCATTTCATTAAATATGTTTTCATAATTTAATTTTAGAATGAAGCTTATAGCTTGTAGCATGTAGTTTTACTATAGCATCTTTATATACAATATCAACTATCAGCTTTCCCATTAAGTATGAGATTTTTCCTAGTTTTCATAGGCATTGTTGTTTCATTTATAAAGACTTTGTTGCGAAATAGAATACTGATATACAATTAAGGATGTTTCTAAAAAATATCGGGCTTTAACGCTTAGCAGAATTTTTATATGATATTTAGAAACATAATTGAAATATGCAATTAAAGAACAACACAAATACCAACTGTCACTAGTTGGCAAACCCAAGCACAATAATTTAACATTCAAGCTGAAAAGTGTTCACTTTGGGAGCTTCTTTGATGATTTGAAGGCATTTTTGCCTGTTATAACCGAAAACGATACAGTCGTGGCAGCGTTTCCGTATAAGTTTCCAAACAATCGTCACAGAATTTATTAATTCAAACTGGCCTTCCGATCAAATTTCGTCGGGCTAAGCCTAATAGGCTCTCCGAAACTATTATAAAAACTCTATTTTCACAGAATTATTGCGGTCAAGACCTTTATAATTAATAGCCTTTAATTTTACATTTACATTTTACAATTTTACATTACTTAAAGTAAACTGTAAAAGCAATTAAATACATTCATTTGCTCTCATTGCACAAGTTCGAACAATTTGCTCTCAAAACACTAAAACTCCATATAATTTACCAAGTAAATATATCATTTTAAACAGAGCGTAGAGAACTTATGCACGTGAATGTGCTGCAATCGTGTGTCTGGTTACATCGGAATTCCGAGCCACTTGCAGACGCAATTACTGTAATGCTAAAGCCTGGATTGCACCAACAATTGCATTCGCAACGACTGTGTCATTATCCATATTATAATTAAGAAACAGATGATCTCCATATGCTCTACTTCATTTTCAACTCTTCACATTAAAACCTCAAAATTAGCACCCTCAAACTGCCTTAAAGTGCTATAAGTTTCGAGTATATGACAAGTCTTACAAATTAACCTAGAGTAAAAGGAGCAAAATAATTAAACCCAAAGTTGTCTGTATTCATTGTGAATCTGGATGCGTTATAAATAATTAAATGTACAAATTGTGCAGAGCACATCACGTGGCTGCGCCTGCCAGCGTCGAATTAGGCCGGCGTATACGCATGTAGGTGGCGGTCGACGCTATATTCGCAATTAACTTAATCGTAATAATTACACGCCGCGCACGCAAATTGAATTAATCACTTCTTGCAACTTGCAGCAGCGATGGTGGCGGCGGTCGGCGTTCGGTTTACTGCCGGCAACAGCAACAACGGCGGAATGTGCACGATTCAAGCCTGCTAAACCAAACAACCAATAAACTTCCACGGAAAAAGGTTTACACCGGCTGAAACTGAAACCGGCGACCGGTGACTTTTACAAGCAACGTTAACCTTTTCACTCGCACGTCGGCGTCGTGCATGTCATGCTCTGCGTTCGCGCACATTTTGCATTGCGATCTTGCGGTATTCTCTGATCCACTTTCCCTTTTAATCACTCTATCGCTTCGAGTAAAGTTCGACGATGCATGGAATGGGTTTGTGTGACATTTTCTCGTTTTTCTTTGATTGATACGTTCTAGAAATGTCGATTTATTGAGAAAAGGTTAAACTTTGGAAATTATCTTGATTGATGGTACTGCGTAGCGTAGATGGAACTAGAATGTGAAACAACACATGCTTTAGAGGAATGTGGTTCTGATTCCTCTGAAATAAAAGATGCTCGAACGGAATGAATTTTATGGATAATATCTCAAACTAGAATTCAAAGGGCAACACCTACTTCATAGCAATCAGAACCGGCAAAAATACTCGAACTGGCTTATTTTATGACTAAATAATTGCGATAAATCCCTCTTTAAGTAGAATAAAATTTGAAAGGCCATACTTACTTCGGAGGAATCAGAAGCACCAAAAATACTCTATCTGGATGATCTTCGAACTTAAAAAGTATGATAAGTCCCCCAATAACTATAACAAAATACTGAAAGGTATGCTCTGAGAGGAGTCAGGTCCACCAAAAAATGCTCGAACTGGTTTATATTATTCCTAAACCTTGAGGAACTTATCGTAGGCTTGAACCCAGTAATTGGTGGACCACACATGGTTCTTTGGAAAATTAAACACCTTTATTATGGTTACATTACATTACCACGAAAACTAAAAGACCCGAAGATAATATTTGTAACATGGGGGCGGCCAAAGAAGGGTATTATAGAAAGATATGTGCTGCTATAAAAAGTTTGAAAACCTCCGTTATAGATTGCTGAAGTTGATTGAGTCTAATCAGTATCGTCGAGACCGATAAGTAGGTCTAACGATTCCACTTTTCCTCACTTTTCTCTGACCTCTACGAGTGTAAAGTATGACCAATGTAATTAGGGTGAAATTTGCACTTTTTCGTTTCATTTCTAAAATGTGATATTACTATAACTAATGTAAGTTGAGTCAAATAACTTCACTGACAAAAAACGTCTTGCTATCACATATGTAAAAAATTTATTTAAATTAATTGTTGTTATTGGAACCTAGGCAACTTCATGTACATTCAATCGATTTCATCTTCTCAGAACATTTAACTTCTCAGACTCCTAACAAAATGAAAACGTTTGAAAAAGTTAAAGTTTAGAATTCACGACACGTTCTCTACTTATTAATGTATTTAATTAAAATCAGCTCTTGAAGCTGATTAAGCATGATTAATTGATGAATAGCCACGCATAAATTAATAAAGCTTACATTGCTCTCAAATAAATCATTTCGTCACAAGAACAGGCAACGCGTAAACAAATCGCCATCGTATAGATACGCATAGATCATATGCGATCGCCCACGCGTATGCGCGACGCCGAGATGCAAAATTGGCGAACGGTGACCGGCGCGCAGCTGACGCACAATTGTTGCTAATGCACCGATTTGCCGGCATTAATAATCGCGCATATTCGGAGGCAATTTGCACGACAAAACGGCACGCCACATCGTGCGTTTGCGATTGTTGTGCGAAAGGCAGCGCTATAATTAATAATTCGCCTTGATCTATAAACACTTACCCGGCGTCGACATCGACCAAACGACTCGAATATCAGCAGCGCAAACGTGCCGCCGCCGTAAATTATGCACGGCTGCGCTGTAATTAATTCACCTTGTTTACGTGCACCTTCCACATGATCAACATTTTCATTTGAAGCGCGCTGAATACGGAGTGAACGTCGCATAATTAGTAACTATACCGCAAACGTGTAAGTTTAACTCTTTTAATTATAGATTAAGTCCTTTTATTCGGATTTCTATAGCGCTTATTACCTTGTACTGCCATCTATTGTGTTTACGTATAGGCAACTCAAATAGCAGTGTATAAAACAGGTTTCATAATATTCAAAGATAGAAAATATGAATGTCATTGAAGACAATAAATTTAACATCTTTATCTTTATTTAATAATTAATAACACATGATCCTTCAGGAGATTAACTGTCCACACTATAAATAAATCAAACACGTTGAATAAAACTCATTTTTTTGCACATCGAAATGAATTATACGATTGTGCGCTGGACTCGCAATAAGCCGATTCATTTAAATTCTTCCTCGCGCACTGGCTTAAATTAATTATTTACAAAAAGTTTGTTTTATGCGAAGGCCCGCTGGTCGCCGTCGTAATTTAAATGCGAAAAACTGTTGTAAATCTACCAGCGGGATATTAAAGTCCGTAAAATTAGCTTCATCTGTTAATGATGAGTCATAACATCGGCAGAAATTCTGTGTATGTTTCTTGACTATTCAGAACACTATGATGTTACGAAACAACAGACAGTCTCAGAAAATCTCATTGCACATTTGCATACGTTGCTATAAGGCGAACAATACCTGGAAAATGATCGTAATGTGGGCCAATTATTTGCGGCCTGGGTTAATTAAGCCGTAATTCCGCACGACGACGTGTTGAGGGAAACCTCATGGCGATAAATTAAGCGCTTAGCTACTGCGTTTACACGCTGCTACCGGCTGGGATGGGATGCTTCTTCGCGTTTTGCGTTTTTCGCCATTCTCGTCGTCTGAGACTTTACTTAAGCAAGGTGAGTTAAGCAAAATCTTCCCTGGACGAAGATGGCAGGCGTACGGCGGTAGCGATAAGCGGTTTTAGCGGAATGAGTGGAATAAGGAAATTATTTGACACCGGCATTGTTCTTCTGCTGCAAACTGTGTGCGCAAAAATGCGTCGCAATGTGAATGTGAGAATGCTAAATATCTCTATACAGCTACTGTTTACGGGACTGGAATTTTCAGCAAGGCATCACGGATTCAAACTATGCGAAATGCAAATAGTAATTCTATTTGAAACGGTAAATGTTTAAGAGTTAAAATAAATAGTTCAAAGTGTAGTTAAATTTTAGTTTACGACTAATTTTTTAACGTTATAATTTCTGAGAAAGCCTAGGTGTTATCTTGGCAGTAGGTGTTATGTATCCTCCATTCAGAGGTTTGAAGTTGTCTAGTTTTCTAAAGCTCATAGGAAATCAATAGAACAATTCTAAGTAATCACGATGATATTCAATAAATATTCAAACCACAAGTTGGTAGAATGTTGCACGCTGTAATTTAGATCTTCCTGTAAACTTTAGAAATGTATCATTGTTTCACAAGAGGCATGCACTAATTGTTCGCCATGAATTTGAATGATTTTTTTTGACCTCGTGTAACACATATATTGAAGTAATTTCCTTCAGAAGCGCCTCACTTAAGATTGCTCTTAAAGCAACTAATTTGGGACCAATTTTTGAATTTTGCACTGATCAAAAGCGCGAATAATCCCCCATTACCAAATGTTTTCAAAATATGTACAAAAATCATTCAAATCCAAGGAGGACAATTCGTCGTCTACTTTATAACAACGAATACATCAAATTCTTAGTTAATTATCATGGTTGATGACAAGACTGAGATGCTACAGACACCAAGAAGCTTCATCCTGAAACTCTTAAGATATGAAAGACAATGAATTCAATTATGCACTGACAACGAACAAGCATCGCTGAGGAGCTCTTCCAGAACGACAACGTCGACAACGACGACGCTGTGCCTGTGCTGGCACGTTGACATGTCGCCTGCACTCGTACTTGCTGCAGACGACCTCAAGACGTACTTTTATGCGCTTTATGCACTTATTATTATTACGGTCGCGAGCCACTCGTGGCAATTCGCCGTGCCGCTCTCGCAAACCGGAATGGAATGAATTACATAATGTTTTTCACATTGTGTCGGCGTCCGTCGTCGCTCTGCACTCGCATGAACTCGCTGCTGCGCTGGAAAAAAAGCGATTGTCGCGATCTGCAAGATGCACCAGCCCCACACATGGACATGAGCACTACCAAAACGGAAAAATCCTCGATTTTTATGCGCTTTAATTCAATTTCATGCGCACACTGCCGCGCCGGCGTACAAAAAGTTTGTACAATCAGCTTTGCTATAAATGGTGTTTGATTGATCGTTCATGGTTTTGTGCTCGCGCCCGGAAAAAAGTCGGGTGGTTAGGTTGAATCGGTTATTCATGGATATGCAAGGAAGGGCCAATGCGAAATGCTATTTTGCGTGCATGGATGATAAATTGCATTTTAAATGTTTTACCTTCATAATCACATTCTGTGGATTTTAGGTTTCATGTGTTTGGTACTGATAAACTGATATTAAACTTGAAAGTTTACGTTTTTCAACTTTATTATGGTTATAATTTCTTAGAGACTCTTTAATCAACTAAAATTAATTAAATTGTGTCTATTCAAACTACAAATATGTAATTCTGAATTGAATATAAACTTTTTATATGCTTCTATGTGTATTATTTAAAAAAATAATAAGAAAATTTAATGAGCAATGCACTTTCTGTCTCCTGTTACATATTTCTACTTTGTTAAAGTAGCAGTCATTTCTAAAATTATGAAAATAAAAATTAGATGGTTTGGTGGAGGCGCCGGGAGGCTAAAACCTAAGTTTCACGCCTGATATATTTAAAATCATATAAAACATAAAATTTAAAGACACCGATTATATTTACGACGAAATGTGGCTTTACATAACACGCCGGCGAAATAACATATCGCGAATGCTGATGCAAGGCGATCATTTTCCGATA
This sequence comes from Mimaenictus wilsoni, assembly GCA_027575185.1. NCBI lineage: Eukaryota > Metazoa > Arthropoda > Insecta > Coleoptera > Staphylinidae > Mimaenictus > Mimaenictus wilsoni. The sequence continues at coordinate 7,721 of JAODAC010004273.1, forward strand.
ATCGCAACGTGATAACTGCGATATAAACGTATTGGCACGCGAAGTCGTTGAGCACATAACAATGCAATATTTACTTACACGCCGGCATATTTTATGTCTTCTTTACTCGTTTCAGCGGCGAGAAGCGCTCGAGCTTCACGTAAGCTTACAACAGCGCCAGCTCGCCCATGAAATATAATAATCTGCGCGCGGACAGGCCGCATCGACAGCACCGATATTGACCGTGAAAAATTGCGCGCAATTTATAACCGCACCACTGATATTGCATATTATATCGCCGGCATTGTTTTGCATTTTCCACGCGTACTCCTTGCGTTTTCTTGCGTCTGTGTAGCACACTGAACAATGTGAACTTAAGTTCATGCATGCAGAGGAAAAGAGCTATGGGCATGTTAATATTATTATTGGCGGGCGTTTAAAGCAAAGCAAGGCAGCCAAAGCAAGGTAACCCGGAGATCATGTCGGTAAGATAGGCAGATAGATGTAAATGCATGTTATGTAAGGTGTAAGTATAGCATGCTGCTGCGTGCTCAGTGCATTTCACATGCGTACAACGCAGAGGAAAAATGCAAAAATGGGGATTTAATTTATAGCTTAATTTCGTTTGATCTTCGTTTAACCGCGACCGCAACCTTCAATTTTTATCAACGTAATTTGAGTTTATTATTATATTTTACAACGGTTTCTTTTCTTGTGAAGATTTTTGTGATTTTTTTAGTTTCTGGCTAATTTAGAAAATTCATCAAATACTTGAAAAATGAGCTTATTAGGAGCAATTTTAAGTTGAATATAGTCAAAGTTAAATTTTACGCTTTTCAAGATACAACAATCTGTTTTTTTGTATCTTTTTGACCTTAATGTATTTTATAGGAAACTGCACAAATTAAAATGTAGGTTTTGAAAATTTCCACTCAAATTAAGTTAATTTACTATACAATAGTGAATTTCTTTTTAAATTGCCTATCAAATGATATGTCAATTTCAATTTTAATACATCAGGCATTATTAGAAATCATTTTGATAAGGTTGAAAATATTTAAGACGATGTTTTTTTTGGTCAACGACTAGCTGCATTCGTCAGCATAAAAAACACTTTCCTATATTATTTATAGATAGTTTCTGTATATCATCCTTTTAATTATCTTTGAAATGATATCAATTTCAATAGGTTAGTCCTTAATTCCCAGAAAACACCAGAAAATTACGGAAGTATGCAGTAAGGTAATATATTTAATGGGACATACTTTATTTACTGCTAGGCAATCTGCACGATCAAACTGAAGTGAATTTTGAGCAAACAATCATATTACTATATCCTACAAACAAACTATTATTTTCGGTGCCTATGACTATTACTTACCTTGCGTCAATAAATTAAACCAAAATATAAGATGTTCATGAAATTAATTAGTAAGTAGATATTCGCAGTTTATTCTGAAACCTAAAATTTGCTTTTAATCTTTTACGTCTTCAAAGTGTCAAACATTTGTGCGATGAAATTTTTGAGAAAACTTTTAATTTAAAATGTCAATCTGACAAATTTCCACAGATTTTATGTTCAATTTATATACATCATTACATTGCCTTTTAATTACATATGAAACGAAACCAATTTCAATAGATTAATCCTACGGGAACATGAAACATTCCCGCAAAACCCCAGGATTGGCAGAAAATTATGAAAGTGTTGAGAAAATATTTGATTAGAATTTCTCGATCTGCTACTCGATCTGTAAAAACAAAGAACAAAGATTTTTGTTTGATTTTTTCACTACAAACAATTTATAATTAATTAGATTAAAGGTAATTAGTATACGCGTTGTTTTAACAAGCAACAAAACAAGTAAAATTATTTTTCGATGAGTGTCGGGTTGCCGTTCCGTTCCGCTCCACACACAATCAACAATAAACGCAGGGAAACGCATTGTTCCAAAGTGAAAACACAAAATGTTGATTAATTAATAATTAATTTGAAACATGACAATGGATGCGTAACGCGTTTGCCACAAGCCGAGGTTCATCTGCGTGGTTTTTGCGCCTTGTTTACGCGCCTGCTGTTGCCCTTTCGTACGCTGCATTACATTACAAAAAGATACATAATTTAATCGTAACTGCTGTATAATTATTGTAATTATGCTAATTGGGTTAATGCCGATCTATCGTAGATCTACACTTTACGACCGCTGATCCAATCAACGTTTGCCCCAACGTACCCGAATCGAAAGCGAATGAAAAACGGAATACAGAATAATAATATAAAAAAAAAATGAACATGGTGGAAGCGGTTGAAGTCGCCGAATTATACAACGTGTTGTTACGTCGTTAGGCGGCGAGTAATTCTAACCTTAATTCTAATTCTTCGTGAATGGCGCAGCAGGAAGAAGTGGAACGATGATGCGCACGGCGGTGAGCTTTAATGAGCTACATCCTCAACTACTTATTTATTTATTAGCATACACAATGCGCAATACGCGCTGGTTGCATTATTCTAATTTTTTTAGTAATACCTGGAGAGCTCCGGTCGAGCGTATGCCGTTTAGGGAATTAAATAGCGTGAGCGGCGTTTAAGTTTGGTTGCGTTTCTCAGTGGAAAATGGACGATCAGTGAATGAGTGGAATTAGTTATGATAATTTCACTGGCTAAAGCTGCAATTATTGTTGTTGGATGTTGTTCGAGTAACCGTTAGTTGTTTTACACAATTTTATTTTTGGTTACTAGGACCCTACACGGACTGTAACAACTAACGGCAAAGAGTTGAACTAAAATGTGAAATTCACATTTTGTTATAAAATATTTCCTAATCTACATATCATAGAATGCCCATTCTGGTAGGGATCGATTCCTCATTAAATATAGTTTCGTTTTTTTTTCAAAAAAATGTCGAGTTTTAGGTTTTTCATTTTTTTTCATATTCCCCGCATTGGATTATAAATCATGCACCAATCAATTCGGCGTGAAAATATCTTGAAACTCCTAGGCCAGTTTTTCATTTGATTACCTTGAACCGTTATTATAACACATGACACTTGAGTCTAATAACGGCGACGATTTCACTGACAAAAAAATGACTTGAAATTACTTCTTCTAAAATTTCACTTTTATTTATATTTACTTTCCTCTAATATAAACAGAGCATATACCATTCGACTCAGAATGAAATTTTCCAGAGTTATCAGCGACAGTTTTTGTATTAAATGTTTAGAAATCATGTTATATACCATTGAAACTTCCTCTAATAACGTCAACATTGCCGATTTTAAAAATGACTTGTCCTAAACACTCCATGTTTGTCCATATTTCCTTTATTTCTAAAAGTATAAATTATGCATCAATCGATTAGGTATGAAAATTGCTTTAAACTCATGGGACAGTGTATACAAATCATATATTAATCAATTCAGAATTAAATTTTTCTATAGAAACTATAGAAACAGACATTCCGATTAATTGTCTAGAGTAAATGTATTAGATTGTTGAATTTGTGTCCATTTATAAAGACAAATGTCAAGGGGTTTGGAAGTACAAAAACACATATATTTTAGCGTCTACCAACCCAATATGTTCACAAACAACGCCCATTATTGTTTTTAAAACACAACTTTTAAAACACATTATTTGATTGCTAACAGTATGTATGTTTTGTAGATTTTCACAAATGTAAATTATAATCATATATTTTCATGCCACACTGTACCATATCGAACTATATTCGCGTAGGGTCCTCTTAATTCTGAAATTAATAAAATTAATTCTGTAAAGTAACTTTTAAAAATGGATAGAACTATTTTGAAACATTTTTGTATGACTTTTGAAAATGATCCTCACAAAACGGTGTAATTATTGTTATGAGGTAATATTAAAATATACTGCTTCAACCAAATGTTCATTTTATGTTAAAATAAAGCGAAATTTTGTAATTTCAAAGCAAATTTGATTAAATATACCCTTCTCGCTAAAAGTACGTAAATAAAAGGAAATTGCGGATAAAACAAACATAAACTTTCCTAATTTATAGATAATTTAATTTAAAAAAAGCAATATAACTGAATATGTTTGCAATAAACTCCCAAATACAGTATATAAAATTAAAACAGTAATTACCAAATTGATTACTTCGCCGAAACAACGTATAAACCCACTCTGAAACTGTCAATAAATGCTCGATAAATTGAAAGGTTTATGCGCAAATTAATTACGTTTTACGGCTTTTATGAGCGTAATCAGATCTAGCAGATAACCAGATAAACACAACACGAGAGGGGTAGAGGCAGAGGCGCCAATAACGAACGACGCCCGCAAAACGCATTTAAATAATAAAGAAATGTTTGCACGCGCCGATGGATAATCAAATAATTCGCGTTCGATGATAATTTCGCGGCGGCAACGCAAGAGGTCGCCGCCATGGATATATTAATTAATTCGTTAATTTATATGCTAATGCGCGCCCACTTCCCACGGCGCGGCATGGCGATTTGTCCTCGTGTACGATTTGCATTTGAATTGAATCGAACAAATTTGCCTTTGATTTTCATCTATATCAAACGACATTTCGTTGGGTGTACTTTGCTGGAAAAGCTATAGAGCTGTAAAACACATATGATGTGAAATAGTAGGTTTTGGTGATGCGCGTGATGTTGTGGAGTGTGTGGTGGAAGAATGGTTATTAAAAATGTGCAAAGGTGCCAAAAGAAGTCGTATGAATAGGCACAAAACGGCGTCGGACATGGCGCGCCCGCTGGGCCATTAATAAACAAATCTTCCATCGGCCCACGTAAACCCGGTATAAGTATGACAATATCTCTGTAGCCGATCGCAGACCGCTGCCAAATGGCCATTATTCTTCGTGGAGTGGCAATTCGAGTGTGTGCACCTTGCACAATGGTCGATGTGTTACATCTTATTATTTGTACGTGTTCCTTGGAGACAAGGTAGTTAAAGTTTCAAGTTTTAGTGAATACCATTCAGGTTAGATAGTTTCTGGAATAAATTTCGTTGATTAATAATAGGTGATTTTTATATAAAGACAGACGATGACAAACTTTTCTTTGATTTTAAGCAATTAAAACGAATATTTTATATGTAATTCGAAGGTCGTTCCATTGACAGTGTAAATATGCTAATAACTTTCTGAAAGGAAGTCGTAGCCACGAGATTTCTAGACAGATGATTATTAATTACATAACGAACCTAAGTTTGTGTTGATATCAACATTTTAACTGCTGACTACAAGGTCCCGGGCTCGATTTTCCCTGAACTTCCCTGTACTATTCCCTTATACTTCCCTAATACTATTGATATTGTCCCAAGGTCCCGAGTCCGATTGCCGATTGGGGGCATATAGTGAAATTAATTCAATATGACTAATTAGTCTTGTTAAGTAAAATAGTTTGATTAAAGTTATCAAAATCAAATGCTATATCTGTCTTTCTTTAATCTTTTGTTATGGGTTTGAACAAGGCAGAAATTCATCCCACATTCTAAACCGCCGATGTTCAGTTTTGCTATATAAGCCTGAGTTTACGATGCCTAACTAACTCCTCAGAACATTTTTCAGAACATTCTATGTCCAAGAAGGACCTCACATTTGGGACCTCTGCAAAAAAAAAACCTAAAAAAAACTTTACTATATGTACTAATAAAACCCAGACATTTCTTTGACCAACCACTCAACTAATAAATATCCTGAAAAAAGAAATCACCTTTGCTTACCTTTGCTTATTACTTATATTAACAACAGCTGATTTCATTCGACCCGGAACTGTCTTCTCCATATTCTACGCACTTTCCTCCATATATGTGCTTCAGAATTTTACATTAATACATATATTTTATCAGACTCTCATAAGTTGAAAATCACTATTATAGTAGACACTTTCCACTCTTTAGTAGAAAAGTGCAAATTTGATACTTACATATGGGCTTATAGCAATAATAACACTTAATGCTTTCGGAATTACTGGTTTCACCATGGAACCATGTGGTTACACAATTCTTCTGATTGTGAGCCTCTGATAATGCTGTTACACCTTTATTGGCATTTCACCTGTACACTTATCGTTAACAATCTCTGATATTCTATTCCCTTCTCTTCACTCCTCTATTTTTAGTGTCTTCTAAACATTTTTCATTCCAAATTTTATCGTGTAGACACGTTAAATTTAAACCAATCAAGTAAAAACACTCTAACTTTAATGAAACGAAAATATTGTAATATAGTTTCTTTTAATACCAGCTAGTCCCATAAAGTTTTACATAACTTTCTCATGAATTGTTGTAAGAAACGTGTTACATAATTACAAGATGTAAAATTACGACAGAACTGACAAACATTTAATTTCAAATCCATGTTTTAATTTATCTTCGAAGATCTTGATGAGATCTACACAGGCCGATTGAATCGAATCGTTCCCAATACTTTTGCAGAGCGTTTTTAATTTAGGAAGCGAAGATTGAAGAGCCCGTAACTAATATCTGTTAATTGTGTAATTACCACCGTCCCCAGAGCGCACAGTTTTTCGGTGCGCAATCAAGACGAGCGCGGAATCGAAGAGATAAATGTCTTAATAACCGAGATGGCCTATCTGGGGCCGCGCGCGAGCTTTGTGAGTTATTAATTGGTAGCCCGTTTTGCTGCACTATTTCGGGAACACCCGAGGAGCGCGAGCAGATGCCGACCGGGAGAAATTCTTCGGCTTTCGGTAGCCGCGCGCTGCTCCGGCCGATTGCATCGCGCGGTGGACTAATGAGAAGGACGGTCATTAACTGCGGCGTAATGAAGGGCCGTACCCGTAGAGAATTATTGGTTAATAAATATCTTCATTTCGTGATGCCGGACGACATTCTACAAGTGCTTTAAATTTCGCTGCCAAGCTGCAAAAAATGATCATAAATGTCTTCGGCAAGAGTTTGTCACTAAAAATGTCTAGAAGATGACTATCTAAACCAAGGATGCGTTGCAGGTAGGGTTTCAGGTAGATGAAAGCCAAATTACTCACAAACAACCTTTGAGGGTCGTGTCAGGAAGACTTAGGTTCCATGTCCGTCAGAAGAGAAAGGTTGAAATGTCACAAAATTGTCGATCAGTATTGATGATGCAGAAATGTTTAACAGAGCCGTATTCGTAAGTCTGCGCTACTGATTTTAGGTGCAAGTTGAAGATGGACACACAGTATTATGTCATTCGTTGATTTATCACCATTCGGTCGGTACTGTTACCTCTTACCTCTTCCGAGCACATCCTCGCGGCATGTTTATCTTCATATAAACCAAACAATAAAATAACTAACTAACTGTTCGTTGACCCGATGCGTCTTTCGTTCGGATGGTGCACACAGCATGCGCAAGCAGGCACACTGTGTTGGGGAAGAGGATCTCGAATACCGAAAATAAATCGTCTTGTCCTTCTTCAACGCCAATGGTCGTGGAATCTTCGCGTCTGCTCCGCCGGACAATGATAAATCAGGTACGCAACGGATGCGTTTGTGCGTGATGCTCGGTCACGTATTTATCTTATTACGTTTCGCTTACTTTTCCTACCGAACACTCCGGCAACTGCTGAAGAAGCGAACGTGTTCATTCTCCGCTTGCGATTCTTCATCTCTAACTCTCCGTCTGGTCCCAGGTTCGTGTTAGGGATTGATGTTAGTTTCTTTTTTTTGTGAATCTCCCGGTATGTATAAATTCTATGGATGGCTGAATGTGTAGATATGTATGTGTGGGTATATGTGGATATGTGTGTTTGCTCACATATCTAGTCCTACGTGTACCCATTGCTATGCAGGGCAGGAATGGTTTCGTTTAGTTCACCGTGCAAGATGCACGAATTTCATTCATTCATTCATCGCTCCCCGACACTGGAAATAAAATCGCCAGGAGTTGGGAGGATTTATGATCGAATTCCCGCCTAGCTACTGCTGCCTCTGCAACTCGCAGGAATAGCACACGTTGGTGGATCCGATGCAGAATGTAGATTGCGGAGGCATTGAACGCATCAAAACATCAAACAGCGCATTGTTAGCGCGATGTCGAGATGCACGACGTGCGATCGAATCTTTTATTTGGTATGGCCGCAGAGTTAAATGCTTCGCGATTGGTAAATCGTGGCAATTTCCCATGCCCGATGCCAGAAATATCCAGCCAATAGTGCGACGGGTGTTTATTTTCGGCTCCATTGAATGCGCCCCATTCATTCTATTTCGATTTCTTCGAGGTTTCCATTCACTGTCTAAGAACGACCAAAGAAATGGCACGCTCGTAGCGCTCATTTTGCATACTTTATCTTCGCCGACTAACACTGGCGGCGTGGTGGTAAAACAAAGTCGACCAGCGAGAGCTGATTGACTCTCTCCTAGTGTCTCATGCAAATACGCTTATTTGTCTTGTTACGGGCACGTAGGACGACATTTCGTTTCTCTGAGATCCACCGTATCGCGCTGTATTCGCTTGTAATTTACAATTTCAGTTAGACTCCTGTATTCCTGGGAATAGATATAATCGGATTTGCTGCTTTGTTGGACCTACCTTAGCACCCCGAGGAAAATTGATCCTGCTTCTTTCAGGGTCTTCAAAATTTGTCAAATGGTAGGAGTGGGTTTGGAGATTGGAATATTACAATGATGTCAACCGCATAGTAGTAATGTCGTGCACATACATCACGTCAGTTGGCACAAAGCTGACTGAATACAAATTATGTTAATCAAATCACTATGTCAGACTTCATCATCGCCTACAGCAATATTCTGCACATGGCATCGAATAACCTCTCAACGGATCTAGTAAGCTGTCAGTAAAACGCACAAATTGACCTGGAAATGGGTTAGCAATCATTTTTTAGAAACATCGGACACAAAACGACTCTTAGCGCCTTATCTTCCGACGAACATCTGCCCGCCTTTATCTCAATGATGTTCGTTAATTATATCGCCCTGCATCTACTACCTGTTTCTGGGTCTGAAGGACCCCGAGTGGAAATTAATTGACTGTTGGAACTACAAACTTGCATTAAACAAACGACCCCCACAAAAATATGGTCGTGCCCTTCGGTCATGTCGCTTTCAAGTTCTATTCAATTTCGGTTGTTCCGGTAGTTATCTCAAACTCGGCTGCACTTCACTTTGCACAATGTTGGAACTGTCTCATGTCTGCATATCAAACTACACGACGCACACGCAAACGGGCCGGAGTGTTGCCGAGTCATTCCGTACCCGTGTGCAGCGTCATGCGAGAGCGAGCCAATTTCAATTATATCGTGATGCATGAAATTGCAATTTCGCGTATCTCATTGCTGGAGGACGGTTGGCTCAAAGCTGATCGACCAAGCCGCCCGACTCGTGTCGAATTTCATTAGCTCGTTTTCAATTACGCCATTATCGGAAGCTGCGCGACATACATTACATTTCCAGGCATTATTATAATCTCTTCGTTTGAAATATCGAAAAAACGTCGAACTACCGAGAAGTCCTCTCTAGTCGTATCACATTCGAAGGCTGGGAATAATTTGAACCCTTTTCAAACCTTTGCATATCCATTCAAATCCCAAGTTTATTACAGATCTGCAAGTTTAGCATGTCATAACATCTGCTGCATCCCGGAAAATTTCAGTTTCAACTTCATTCTATTTGTCCATCCTCTTATTTAGCCCAGTATGCTAGTATTGAGCCCGAAAGCGGATTCTGTGCGAAACGTACAAAGAAAACGCGCACATTTTGTAATTTCATGAAAGGCATCCCAGGTTCCAGGTTCCGCTGGTGCTCATGTTTCATTTATCACATGCACGAAGCATTCCGTGCTGCAACATGTGGCACGAGGTTTGCCGCCACCCTTTCACGGTGCCCTGAACGCCGAGCTGTTCCGCACACAGCGACAGTTATTAATATTTTTTATGCAAATTGCACGGCCCGGGGGACGGCAAACATCAGGATCGACATGCACATCCCCACCGTCTTTTGGCACTTCATTTAAATACAGCGCCAAATGCGACGTGGGGGGCGATTTTGGGAAATGTCTGCGAAAACATGTGCGCGCGAATTTCGCACGGCTGCCGCCGCTGCCACCAACCACAGCCGCGGCAAACGCTACCGTATTTTGATGAAGGCGAAATTGAGAGTTTAGCAGGCGACTAATTATAATAACATGCCAACGAAATGCTAACACAGACGTATAGCAGCACCGCGGGGAAGCCAACAGGGCTGCCAAACCTTATCCCAGCGAACCCTCAGTAGGCAATCTCTTATCAATTCAATGGGCATGCGCTCTGGTAACCAAAGATTGAAACAGTCAGCGGCAGAAGCAACAGCTGCGGTGAGTGCCAACACTTTGTGATAATTAATTTCGCTAATTTACTGAATTTCAACATTGCGTTTTGGCGCAAATAACTATAACATGCCATTGTAATAGACTTATCGCCATTTGTCCGCAATTAACTGTTTCGAGAAGGTTCTTATGTGGTTAGTGGGTGGTTACGGCTTAATTATGTGAGATTTTGAGGCATTTGCACACGAAATGTGTGTCTTTTTGCAAGAATTACACGAATCTTGGCACGGTATTCTTCGCCACCGCGAACTTGTTTATTCCGGCACTGGCGAAATTTACGATATTGAAACGTCTGAATGCGCGCGCCAACAAATACCTCAAAGCACTCTAAGTGCCTTCGTGCCAAAGGTGGCCCCTCGAACTCGGCTGCAGGGTGCTAACTAAATCTAGGTTTCGCCAAAAAGTGCGCCAAAAAAGAAGCGCGAATTTACTATTAGTGCAAAACTTCTGCTCTATTTCCTCGCCCGGCGCGGCGTCTTTACCCTCAGGCTCCTGGACTTTTGTTTGGCTTTATTTATTTCCTGTTCCAATTGATCCAACTTCGTGTAAATTGATTCCAAACTTATGCGTGCACGGAACTGGATCAATAACTGAGTTTGATTCTTATCGGTGCAATAATCATAATCGTAAAATCCAAACTTGGACATTTACTAGTTTATCGATTAATCTTTAGGGTACACATGTTTGTTGAAGTCTATAAAGAAATTTGGAAATCTTGGATAACACTGATCCTAACGAGTTTTATTCAGTTTTTGAATTAATCTAATTTTTATGAGTTTAATTCAAGTTCCTCAAGAAAATTTAATCAAATCATAAATACCAGGAACATGTTCTGAATTCTTCCGTTTGTAAATAAAAATATTAAACAAAAACAAGATTATGTGGCTTATGATTTTTTAATAATAATAAATATATTTTATTGGCTATCGACCTTTGATTATTTTATATTTGTAGTTATGGGAAATTCCTAAGCAGGATCTCGAAAATTCATCGCAGGAAGGTATAAAAAGATATAAATCTGATAGCAGACGAAATGCAAATGTAAATATTTCGAAAGCGTTTTAAGCTCCCTGATGGTACGTTGGCCTCCCCGGTGCTCGAGGTCCTCTGTGTACCAATCCTGCCTTGCCGACGTCCTTCGAGCACGCTCGCACTCCCGGTAAAAACGATTTTATGCCTTTCCTATAGAAAAGCGCGTCTTTGTTCCCGACGGTCCCCGACGAAGGCACAGTCCAAACCCGTGGATCTACGTCGCATATCCTACGGATCGAGTATTCAAGCACATACCTATTCCATTCGTAGATTTTCCATTGTTATATTAACGTTTTACTCCTTCCCCACTACACACTCGCCGCTCCAGGTTCCCCCTGCCACGGAGGAATACTCGCTGGAAAACTACACATAAAAGCAAATACGAGGGTTGAGCGCCGACGAAAATTCCATCTCATATCTCCTTTCGATTTCCACCACACAGCACTAGCCAGTTTCTGCTGTTTTTTGCGTATGTCACTAAATGTTACATTTTGCAAGGGGACCGGTGACAAACGGACATCGCGCATAAATATAATCTCGAGGAAAACGCCACATTCCGGGGATGACCCTAAGTCCACGTAAATAGTCCAGGCGGTGCAAGATTTTTACAGGATTTTACGGCCTATGGCCCACCGGGTTTCTTTTATGTCTCGTCCCATCAATGCCCGACGTTCACACATTTGCTCCAAAGTGGGGAATTTTGGGGAGCTTTTTTTATTGCTGATGCTGCACATACGTAAATAGCAGTAAAATTTAAGTAGGTTTCGCCTGGTTTTACTTAAAAATCAATTTTTACGGTTCCGCCATCGTGCCGGAGGTATAATTGATGTGGAACTGGGAGCAATAACAATTTTTCCAACTGCCGGGAGGTCGTGCGTTCGACTGCGCGTCGCTTTGTCAATTCTGACTAATGGTCAAACGCTGGATTAAGCGATAAGGGATTCTATTAAGACAACCCCTGTGCGTCGGCCTCCGAATGGGGTCCCAGCGACATTTCAAAGAACGTCTCCTCGTTTAATTCGATTTATCAAATTTATCAAAACGACTGGCAGACGATGTCGTTTTTCGAAAAGGGCGGAAGGCTTTCGGTCGAGCTACGGAAGCAGGGACCTGAGCACCTATCAAGCACATGTCATTAGGCACGAAAATGAATTTCACGTGAACGTTCCTCACTAAATTGCTTTCAATTTGGGTCCAAGTAAGAAGTTGAGATAAAGCCCCTCTATATTATTTATGTGCAATTGTCGTGAAATTACTTCTTTTTATAAAGTGATAAGTCTACAAATAAGACGGAAATTGAAACTATATACTTCAAAGAAGAGCAATGAAACATCAAAATCAAAATCTTCAAAAAACTAAAGTTAACTGGTAGCAAATGATACTTGTACTCGAATTAAGAATCAAGTTAATCCACCAGAAAATGACTATAGTCTTTCTCTCTCTTCTGCACCCCTTTGAAATTTGTTTTTGATGTCTACGGGGAATGAGCAGAGATTGCATTATGGTTTCTCCCCACATCTTTGCACGAACTGATGGCTCAAAGGCTCGAGGCGAAACAGGAATTCTGACAATTGTCCCTAACATTCTTCCAGTACCTCTGGTTCTGTTATAAAGTCGAAGAAGCCTCAATGGAATGATAGGCAATCAGATGAGATGAGAGGGTGCCTTCAAGTAACTTTCAAGTGGCAATTACGAAATCCAGACCGCAAGATATGGAATATTCTTTCCTTATCCCCAAATTTAGCCTTCCCTAGATCCAAAATTTTGGGGTAATTATATTTTGTGCTTTTTGGATCGAAGATTGCGTCTGGGCGTTGATATTGGCGATAATAATCAGATTACTTCAACACCTTTCTTCGCTCCCCCGATATGAAAAGCTACGAAAAGGGAAACTCATGATTGCCTCCCAAAACTTTCGCAAAAGTTGTCCCTTTTTGTTCACCTTTCCACTTTTCTTCGCACCTACAGACACTCGTGCTCCCTATCGTCTTAAGGGTGGTCAAACCTGTCTACCAGATGAAAACCATTCGCGCTGGAGAGGAACAGAGGGATAGAAAATTGCCAAACTTTAATTGGTTCAGGGGTGTGAGGTGTTACCGGATTCAAAGCGATCGGCCCGATCTCCAGTTTTCCCGGAGTGGGTCCCAGAGGTCCTCCAACAACCAACTACTTTCATAACTACCTTTATTATACTCCCGCATTGATATTGCTCCCGGGTTTAACAGCTTCTGCCATTGTTGAAAGCACAATAACAGCAATAACATTCTGGAAGCAAATTCAGGTCGCGTTTTTTTTTTCAGATGGTTGCCCAAGCTGGGAAACCGGTGCTGACAAAACCAATAATCATACGGACGGTGGCGGTGATGAATAATATCCACGCGGTGCGTCGCGATTTCGATCAATAATTAATGAATTGCTGCTAGAAATTGCCGCGTAACACGTAAATTGTGATAAGTTACGAGCTCATGGGTTCGTGGGACCGTAACATGCATCATGTATCAATGCGAATCGCACAAAAGCAGCGATTGGCTCGTAAGCCGGGCTGCATGCTTCGTTTGGGCTCGTTTGTAATAATAAACTCGTGATATGTAGGTGTGCGGACGCATTTAAGGGTCGTTGGACAGGGCCGCACGGGCTCGACGACAATGATCGACGTTCGACATTCCGACAGCGGCGCGCGATTTATGTCGCCAACAGTGCGACATCCTGGCGCCGCTTGCATTACATTTAATTATGGTACCTACACGTAGAAATACGATTAAAATATAACGATCATAAATAATAATAGAACCAAAGCCATCTGGGTTTAAATCTGAATGAGAGCATTTATGTTAGTGGATTAAATTAATAAATTCTTACCAAAGGAGTATCACAATTGTCCGTCTCAGATTTGGATGCAAATTTATTTTTGTGTAGTACATATACTGAAATAGTTCCTGTTAACAGGATTTTGGACCATTTTGAATCGTTTTGCAAAAAAAAATTAAGTTATGTCACAAATTTATACATGTATATATTAATTTAAGAGCAGACTCGTTTAGGGTTACGCGTTCGAACTTTGCCTATGAACTTTTCTTTAATTTATAAAAGTTATGCATATATATTTAATAAATAATTATACATTAGCCTATTGTTGGTAATTTGTGCATCATTAAATTTAAAGCACTAATTGCCTAGTGGTAGCGCCTCGGCTTGCTACAAAGGAGAACGGGGTTCGATTCCCCGAAGTGGGCAATACACACCATACTAGACATGTCAGAGGATTATGTAATATCGATATTTGCCTAAATCGGTATTTCCAGTTTTTCGAGATATTGATATCGAAATACCGTCTTGTAAATATCGATATTATCAATATCGATCAAATCGAAATTCCGCAGTAGCGCCATCTGTATATGTGTTTCAGGACTAATTACAAACTAATTATACATGGAATCTCGGATTCATACACAGGCTACAGCAGTGCTCCTAATCTGTGACTTTTTGTTATTGGTAATCTTATGATAACGACGAAAATCGATATTTAAAGTAATACTAACAATAATAATAATACATACATAGATCTAACAGTCTTTCCAACAAATATAATAATTGCTCTAATAAATAAAAGAAGTAGCATGATAATTGCAATACTAGCAAAAGATCGATGTTGATCTTAATCTTGTGATTCCACCAAATATCAAGGGATTAACAATTATTATAAAGTACCTAAAATGTGGCCGTAAAAAGAAAAATTGCTAATTTTGAACTTCTTAGAATACTTCTCAGATGGCGGTTACGTCAATGACATGTCAAAACAATATTAAAAATTTCGATATCGATATATCGATATTATGACAAATGAAATTATCGGTAAATATCGAAATTTTGAGACCGATATAACGATATTTACCAATATCGATATTTTTTGACATGTCTACACCATACACATTACATTGTACATTCAACATTAAAAACATTCAACAAATAGCATTCAACATGCAACATTCAGCACATAAAAACAACAACAAGAACACAAATTCTAAAATATGCACAACACAAATTGTTTGTAAACACGGCGGAAAGCCTTCAGGATTGACAGCCACTAAAATATATACATTATTATCTTTATTGTTATTTATCCTGTTCAGTTTTAAAATATCGTGTTAAACTTTGAAATATTGCACGCTTAAATTGTGATACAGTTAATTAAAGATAAGTCTAATCTTTGTTGTTTATCGCTTGACAATGTGAAACAGATTTGTAAATATTGGAGTTATGCACAATCAAATCGTTTGGTAAACAATCGAAATGATTGTAACAATGAACAAAGAAGGGTAATTTAAGAACAATATGAAATAGCCTTACATTAATCTTTTTAAAGTTATTGTTTCACTTCACACTCTCAAAGGATCCAGGTGATACATAGATAAGCCTTATCAGCAATATAAATATAATTTTATTCTTAGCTCTTGCTCTCTATTAAAGTAGCCTGTTAAACTTTAAAATAATGTAGTCAAATTACATTGTTTTGCAGTTAATTAATGAGGAGATCAATATCATATGAATCACATATGAAAAGTCACGGAGCTAACCTGTTTTCCGTTGGTGACAGATTTTCGCATAGAATAAGTGATTTACGATATAGCAACGGGGCTGGCTTTTTGTAAGAAGTCCGGAAGGGAAAAAGTGAAAAAAAGTATATTTATCTGTACGTGTTGCGATAAAATCGGCCAAAAAGGTGCGGTGGATACCCCACCGCACCTTTTTGGCTGTATTGTGCCCCCAGATATACCCAAAATTGAAAGTTCCATGGAGGTAAACGTAAAGATAAGATGATCCTATATAAGCCACCACCAACAAAGAAAGTATAACTGCAGCCCTTTCGAAAAAAAAACCTGAACATAGCTATACTAATCTGAACTTACCTGACCCCCCTGAGACTAAAATTGTTATTTGTTTGATATTTGTTTGAAATTACATAGATATTTAACCAAGCTTTATGGCTTATGGCAAGCAAGTACTAGTAATGTACTTTAGTAGGTCCTCTGTCCACCCCCACCCCAATTCCAAGCTATTTTACACAGGTAAGAATGAGATGAAATCTCATAATTGAATGTTTATATATTAATCGTTGGACAGAGTGAAACTTCAAATGGAAAAGAAAGAACTATAACTTTAATATTAAACATATCAAAAAACTTAAATGAGCCTACCTTACAATACTTTACTTACAACAATTGAAACAATGAACAAAGAGATGTAATTTGAGTGCAATGCGAAATAATAAATTCAAATCACCTATTGTCGGAGTTTTTCATAATTCGTTTTCGCTATGCAAGTCTCCACACGTCGCGCATCCAACCATTCAGTGGCTGTAACGCGTGTTGCCGTCCGATGATGACTACTAACTTCCCCAGCAACCAGCAACACGACCATTTTTCTATTTTGTAGCTTGTTAGCTTATTGTTCGTTTCTCATCACACGCCATGACCGGCCGAGTGTGACCAAGTTTCGTTCTGCGTTATTGTTTTCGGTCTTCGGACTTCGGTCTTCCATTTTTTAATCATCGCCATCATCTCCAAAAACACACGCACATCCACATACAAACGAGGCGCGGGAGAGGTCTGTAATTACGAAAAGGGGTGGTCTTCAAATTAATTCATCTCTTCTGTTATTCGTGAGAGTTTTCGACAACAAAAAAGTGTCGGCTTTTTATTCGTCGTTTATCAGTGTTTGATGCGGGTATTTTCCTTGTGGTGCCACGGTCGGCACTCTTTTTTTCTGTATCTCCAGACCGAACTTGGGTGGTGCGACAATTCAACTGTCCGAGTTAATGGATTAATTAAGCAGCGCGCCGACACTATAACCCCTAATTCTAATTCATGTTGTGTTCCGCAGCTAATCAATTTAAAGCTCGCTCCCTGATGAGTTGCAACCCTTTTACTACGAGTATAAATAGCTGCCGGTCTGATATTTATCAAAAAATGTCCTCTTTTTGGGGCGAATCCTGTATTTTATCCAGGTTTATTTGTAATTGTCTCTTCTGGGAAGCTTCCCAAAATGAGGAATGAACTAATTTCCGACGAGAACAACGAGTAAAATCAAATTAATTGCAATCTTCTAACGTCGACTGTTTGAGTTTAATTTACCCGCAGATGCGCATAAATTTAATTAGGCGAAAATGTTTCAAACCGCGCCTGGTACGGAACTCATCCTGCTCCGGTTTCCGGACGTTTTCGGTGGAATTAGCGAAATCTTGGTGTCGTCCTGAAATAATTGAATATTGCGTGGAAGGGCCATTCATTACGGGACGCTTCGTGGACATTTTTCACGAGTGTGAAGAATTCCCGAAGCCAGACCCAGGCATTCGGGGCATTTGTTGCAAAAAGGGGATCGGGCTAGTGGTGAAAAAAGTCCCGGTGACGCTGAAAAAGTGCTTCGTTTCCATTACAGAAATGAATGCGCCCGCTTTAATTCATCGTTTCTTTGACTTAGTATTTTCGTGTCGGTGTCGGATGCCAGAGCTGCTCTTCCGGCTCTTGTATCCTTAATCCTGTATGAATTATAGATATGGCGAGTATTTCCAAGGTAGAAGAAAAAGTGACGACGCTGCGGCGGTCGAACCGAAGATTTATCCCTTCTCTGGAAGCCTCCAAGATTTTTCCTCCGTAATACCCGAGGAGATGTTCGCAATCGCGCGCGGAAGTCCGTTTTTCCGTTATTACTTTAATCATAGGGCCCATTTGGCACGATTCGTCACAACTGCACTGCTTCAATGATTTATCTTCAACATATCTAAGAAGAAGAAAAATTTTGATGGAATTTAAGGGATTTATTACTTTATGTAGGAAAAACTGCTTTACAAAATGTAAAAATAGCAAATACTACGTATTTCAGCTTGTGCCATTTTCAGTTTAATAGTTTATAATAATATAATAATTTTTCGAGTTTTTTCAATTTAAGTTTGTAGATATTTATGAATTTTGTTGCTCCGCTCCTCTTTATTAACAAAAAAGTCGAATGCGATTTTGAACACACGTCGGAAATAAAGCTAAATATATTCTTATTATTCAATCAATATTTTCATAATTAGATACATTTACCGAGGTTGATTTTAAGACTGAGAGAATAATTTTTTGGTATGAGAAATAAAATACATTTTAATCCTTTGATATTCATACACAACCTGATACAAACCCTGATACACATTTAGAATGAACAAAAATAAAAATCGTGCGGTTAGTTTCTGTATAATAAGCTGGCTAAATTCAGCTCGAACTGACTTTCATGATAAGATTTCTCGGGGGAACCCTCAGGTTTCGAGGACCCTTCTTCCTCCACCCATATCCAGGAAAATGTTTCTAAAAGCTCAGTATTTCTGTGTAATCAAGTGTTTGCCAACCTTTTTTGTGATAAACCCCATCTTAGCATTTCAAAAATTTTTATGACCCCTCCTATGTCCATAACATAATTAATACCATAATTAACACTATCTGAACCTCATTGGGGGATCCCCCCTTTTCAAATAAAGTTGGAGCTTAAGAGTACTAATAATTTTGGCAATAATGGAAGATTACGGATAAAGTTGAAAAACTTTGGCATAGTTGACAGAATCTGGAGTAAAACTTGGCAAAATAAGTATGAAATTTGATTGTTTACATTGTAAAAGAAAACTGACATCGAAATCAGGGTTGTCATCGTTGGAAACAATAGCTTTCGTGGCGTCAGTTGTCATAACAGGACAAAGGGTTGTTAATTTCTCTTTGAACAATGGAATTTGCGAAATTCGAAGAAATGAGGTGAAATTAATGATATAGGATGATACACAAGATTTATTACATCCAGAAAGATTTTTTTATTTTACTCTTTTTGTATTGTAAATGTTTGTAAATGTTCGGTGGATCTGCAAATACATCCAGCTCCTGGGGGTTTCGGTGTGGTGGGAATTGGAACGGTTAGCAAAGTTTGCAAAATCCCATACTGAGATCTCCACCATCGTCTGGTGTCGTATGCAGATGACAAAGGACCCACGAACTCTTCCAAAATGTCCCGGCACCACTCCGTGTGTCATTCACACGCTTGCACACGCTCAGGGCGTGTGAAAAGTGTACGAAGTAGTGAAGAACATTTCGAACTAGAGGTGCGCGTCGCTCCTCTCTACGTGCTCGACGCCGCCGCTCCTGATGCGACCGGAGTTTCCAACTAGGCGACCAACTCAAACTCTCCGAACTACACGTCCCCGGGTCGGGATGGCCGCGTAATTCACACGCCCCCGCGTTCTCTCTTTCTCCTCCTCTTGAGCCGACGAACGCGAGTTTCGAAGGCGCGAGGATTGAACACTGTCGTAAACAGATCGTGTCTCTCAATAAAGCACCTCCGAGCAGTTTTTCCACGGTGTATTAAACAGGGTGTGCATCAAAATGTGGCATACACAACGAGGTCGGCGTACGCGAGGGTGGGTCCTCGGTAAAATCCGGGTCTGATCCGGCTTTAGGCATCGGTGCACTGCGATTGCAAGCTCAGGCAAAGCTAGGTCTGAGTAAGTGGGGTGAACACGAAGATTTCCAGACTTTACGATCGGCTTCGAATTCGGAGATTGCACTGCATGTGAGACAAAACATGGAAAGGGTTATCGGGAATCCTCCAGGGAGGTTGACCTGAGACTGACCTTAATACCCAACACGTGGACCTAAAGTAATTAAATTGCTTTCAAGTCGTCCTGTTGTTATTTTAAAGTGCTCCTAGAATGCTCTCCCTGTTTTTTGGATAGAGGCTTCTAAATCTATCTTCCCTTTCCAATCTCCTACAAATGGTTTTAAGGACTTGCCCTTTTATTTCAACGGCATTATTGAAATCATTAGCATGGCTTATAAAAAAGTCGTCAATGCTTTTATCAATGTTATTAATGATTAGACCTCGAAAAGGGCTCCTAGGGGTCCTTGTGGGTAATAAAATAGAAGTACAATAACGACAAAATGAAAGCAATCGACGTTAATTGTATTTTTATTTAATTCCTTCGATTTGAATTGTGATAAGACCCGAATTTAAACAGATGACTGGCAAGTGGGTGCGGGAATAGAACGGATATGCATCTACGCATTTGAATTCGTCGTTGCTCGTTGAATTAAGCCATGGAACAAATGCGGCGTTTTAATTTAATTGTTTTAATTGATTCTCACACGAGTAGGGTGCATATTTTCCAGCGCGCGCATTGTGTGTTCGCGATCAACGACAATTAATCACCGTCTGGTGGACAAACAAGTCCACTTAGTAGGTAAAAATTAACATTTTTCAATACTCGTAAAATTGGTAGGTTGTTCGAGTGTTTGAGGTATTTTAGGCCCTAGGCAAATACTTTTCACATTCGTATTTCCACGACTAATAAGCAAAAAAACCTCAGATTTCAACATTCATCATGATTACAAGAAAAATCTTCAAACAGACTCACAGGCTCTCATTTCCTTCGTTTTCATTTCTTCTTGCATGTCGCAATGTAAGAATATTTACGTAAATAAACAGTGCAACAACAAGCTGTTTATCAGATCCTTTCTACAAAGCAAAATTGAGTTCTTGCGACGAACTTGAGATGTTTTCTACCAACTAGTCTATCTGCAACACAGCAAAAAAACCATCAAAGCTAGCATGCCGGAAAAAAAAAAAGAAACTGAATCGATATTTTACGTCTAATTAATTTCCCGCTGTTGCTTTTTCGCTGGGCGAAGGCGACTTTTTGCTGTTTTTCGCGCTCTGCTTTCGGGCTTTGTGCGTGGATTTACTTTATGCCTGCCTTTGCACCCGCTGTTACTATATTCATTCAAAGACAAGCACTTCTGTTTAATTTACTACAAAGCTTTTTTCGCGTCGTGCGAATGTCGGCGTGGAGGGAATATGCACATAACCAAGCTCACGATGAAAGGAATATTAGGAGGGAGATTAAAAGACTAGAAAATTACTCTTTGTTTGCACATGCGCTTGTTACTTTGGGTGTCTGACTAGGAAAATGGAAAAATCGGTAAAAATGCTGAAAATCAAAGAAGAGGAAGAGATAGATGATAATAAGCTCGCTACTTTTCATCATTAAATATTTAAACTGGTATAAATAGGAATACTGGGTGATGTTCTTTTCATGCTCTTTTTAAATTTTCTTCATTTATTCAATATATTATTGTCGTTATGCTTATTTCAGTTATACGTATCGAATTAAACGTAGAAAGTGGATGTGGACTATGATCATTGTAAAACTGTGATTTGATCGAGTCTGGAAAATATTCTATTATTTGTGGTATAACTTTTATCAGATCGATGCGGTATACATGGAAAAACGTCATTGTGATATGTATCTCTTCTTGTATATGAAATGTAAATTTAAATATGTGATAGAATATACAAGTGTTCGTAATTATAAAATTTTTGGACGGAATTTGGGTGGTATACAGAAGAACCTGAAACTTTTCAAACATTTTCATAAAGGATTATCTAGCGATGTAATCTCGATATCAATTTGGGATTGACGGCGTTGCATCAAACAATTCTTCTTCTGTAAGGAGTGTTAACGATTTAACGGGATTTAGAACTTTCCGAAAATTTCAAAATTGTTGTACAGAATTTACATGGTGGTATATGGTAGTATGAGCAATTTTTTAAAAATTTCGGTAGAGGCTTATCTCGCGACGTTATTGTGATATCAATTTGGGATTGACGGCATTGTAATAAGAAACGCTTCTACTATCATGGTTTTTAATATAATGATAAAACGAGATGTACAAGTATCCAAAAATCTCTAATTTCTTGGGCGCAATTTTTTTTAGAAATTAATAGCACCACTGTCCATGAGGTCCCGGGTTCGATTCCCGGTGGGGATGCATATTAAAATGAATTCTTCTTCTTATCAATAGTGTTAGCCTCTAATATGACTAATTACATTGAAAAAGAAATGAATAGACATAATGACCATAGCAGTCGATGCTCGGTAAAAAAATTAATAGCACATGATTTACTAAATATAATTTTACAGAGTTTAATTTAAGGTATTTCTCTCTTTCAATATATATTTTTGAATTTTATGAAATGAATACCTTTGCAATATTTTACAATTCACGATCATATATCAAATAGTCAAATTCATAAGCTATTTAACTAAGTGTATATTTTCTCACTTATAAAACACATACACATCGCGCCGATAATTTATGAAAATTACAATTTAAATAATTCTTCCACTTGGAAACGAAGCATAGGCACAAGTTAGGCCAAGTCAACGTAAAGGAGGTGCATAATTAATAAGCAGACATGTGTACACTCGATAAACTGCATGCGGCTCATTTGCATACGCAATTACTACCCGGATTGATTAATTACAGCCTTTATAACAAATATTAGTCCCACGCGCTTGCGTGCAGGCGCTCACATTGCCTATGTGCGCGAAGAAAACGTATTAAAACTCGTAAAACACAAGCGCAAAGCCGATGATCGTAAAGCGCACAACCACACAACCGCTCGCTTCGGACATACGCCGCGCCGCAATACAATACAATCGAAAAAGTGCCTAAAGAGCGCAACATTTCGCGTTGTCCGCGAGCATCGCTTTTGTTTATTACGTGTGTTTGCATTTCGTGGCAGCGCGTGGGCCATGCGGCGACGCGTCGACCGCTGCCGGCGCTGCGAGGCACTTCGTTTCAATTACGAATTGGAATTGCATCAAACCGAAATAATGAACTGTTTAGCGCATTCGATGCATGGCGATGTGAATGTAGAAATCTATATGTAGCGGTGCGCTTCAATGACGCTGTTTTATGCAGCAAATAAATGCAAATTTTATGGTAATTACGCGCCTGCTCCAACAATCCGGCTACAAACTGTACCAAGCAGGCAGGTACACGGATATTTATTACTCTGGTTTCATAAATATTATAGAAAGAAATGAGGACGTGTTTAATTAATGATTTTTCGACCGGGGCGCGTTATGCGGTGTCGTGCTGATTATAAATCGTCTGTCATTTAGCCACGACAAAAATTGTTGCTAATTGGACGAATTTATTATTCAAATTTATGTAGAATGATTAATTATCTTTTTGGCTTGTTAAAAACTATATACCACTAAGTATGCGAATTAACTTTGATAATTGATTAACGCCATTAATATTGTGGGAGTATAAAATGACGGGCCTTATAGATTTCCTTGGAGGACCTAGATGTTTTTTCTTGTAATCCTTATATTTAAGGGATTAAAGATTCGTTTCTTATTGACTCTAATTGAACATACTATGATATAGTTATAGCATGGCTATTTTGTTATCTTCAATAGTTCAATCGGAAAATGCAATTGCCCACATAGGCAAAATTCCATAAATTTGAAGGGTTATAGCTCATTCATTTAAAGATTGAGAAGCTTGCGGACAATATTTTTAGAAGGAACAATTCTTCCTCTCTATTTTCATGTCAAGAAAATTCTGTTATCTTGATTAGTTTAGCCAGAAAATGCTTTGTTCCAAAGAGAGATTTTGAAATTTTGGAAAATTCCCCAATTCTGTAGAGCTGCAGCTTCCTTGCCTGAAGCATGAGAGGGTTGGGGATTAAAATTTTCAGAGGATCAACTTTTTCTCTCTATATTTACGTTAAGGAAATGGTGTTATCTTAAATAGATTAGCTGGAAAATGCAATTGACCAATGATGGATTCTGAAAATTTGTAAAGTTGCTCAACTTTGAAGAATTTGAGGGTTGAAAAGATTGTGAATTCTATACATCTTCTATATTTTCATGTCAAGGAAATGTTGATATTTTAATTAATTTGAAAGGAAAATGAGATTTTCCCACAACTATTTTTTGTCTCCTTATGTATTTTAAGTTCTATTATTTACTCTCGCCCCTCCAAGAACCACTCGGGAGGAGTATAAATGTGCAGCTCCCACCCCAATCAATTATTCGCTTCCTAATCATTCTTCGAGAAACTTCCACCTGCTATTTGAATAGTTGCATGTCTTTCCTAAGGGTGCCTTCTTCAAGTAGACTTCACGGCCGTAAGGTTATCAATAAGGATATCAATAGAAAACCTAACAACTTGAAAGTTTAATAACTATATAAGGAATACCATGAAACAACCAACCAATATTTTGCTTTTATATTAAAAAAAGAACAACTATAAAATTACTAAAACATTAATATAACGTAATTTGGGAAAATCTACATTCAAATTTTATTATAATGATTTCCTTGTAGATTTCCATTCAGGTTAACGTAAATATCGCTTCAATTTATGCAGCTTGCACTCTAGTGCACATTTTCAATGCATAAATATTAAAATACTTCATAGTCGAGCGCACATCGAGTCACTGGTCGACACGTGTATTCTATGCCAATGAAATGTTTATAACAATTTGAAATTCAGAATTTCCCGGCTATTTCCCATGCAAATTTGCCATCCTATTTACCCTCCCCTACCACGCTACAGCGCCGTCGAGGACCGTGGAGAACATAAATATTATGCTAAAGTTGAAAATGTAATAAAGCGGATATATTCGATTAAAATTCTATTCCGACTTTGGTTTTCGCTGAAATGCTGAACGAAACAAACGAAAAGGTATCACAAGGGTTGCACTGGATGTAAGCGCCAGACGACGCGTTGAAACGCCGATTAAAGTAACAAAACTCCGGGCAATAACTTGCAATAAGTGCATATAAGATTTCAGCGGGCTTCGCACACCGGCTGTGCGTGAGCAATGCGTGTTCGTTCGGCACGATTTAATTTAAATCAAGCACTAATCATCCGTGGTCGGCGGATTGCAATTGGCATGACGGTTGACATTGAGGACACGATGCGCGGAAAGGTTTGGTGCGCTTTTCGGACAGGCGGACAGGGCGTTGAAAAGCTTACAAGTTATATTGGGTTTTTCTACATGCTCTGTTGGTGACGCATTTATTTTCATTTGTGTCCAATTGCTTTAATTTACCGCACTGAATACGTCATTGTTTCCTTGATGAGTTCATTATACATATTCATTGTCAGACCAACAAATGCCATGATCGCATTTTATTTTAAGAACACTGTTACGTTTTTACGGACGTATTCAAGTTGTTGTGGTGCACGACGTTGTCACCAAAATAATGTTGTGGATCGGAGTCCGGATGCAATGTATGGATTATTTCTAAGTTTTGCAACTTAGAAAAGCAACCACT
>JAODAC010004284.1:0-33198 GCA_027575185.1 Mimaenictus wilsoni
TTACTTCGAATCACGTCAAGTTCAAAGTTACGTTGTGTCTCCGTGTTTTAGTATCATTTTTTTACAATTCCATTAGTAACAAAACACTGATGTAGACCCAACATATAACCCTACACCCGATGGGTAAATAAAAAAATAAAAAATACATTTATTTTAGCGCCAACCGACACAAAACATTCACATGCACCTTCTCATTATTATTTTAAGACTTAAAACACCGTTTTATTGCTAACTATATGTATATTTACTGGCGCACTTTACCACATCGAACTATATATTAAGCAAACCCAAAAATTATGTACCATTTCCGAAATGCGTAATTTTGAACAAGTTTGTCGGGACCAACGAAAGTAAGATTATAGGATAAGTAAAAATTAATAATTCATATCGGGCCGGCGATTATCGGCTGATCGGCTTTGTCCGCGCGACGCAGGTTGGTCGGCGATTTGCGTAAACACAGTCGAAAAACTGAAATATTGCGTCCGATTTGAATATCTAATCATACGACCTGAGACAGGCGGAAACCTCGCTGGCAAATTTGCACACTGCCTATTTACATATGGACACGGTTCGTAATCACAGGGTGAAAACAACGTTTCTTTCGTTTTTGTTTATAATTTGTTTGTAATTTTATAATTTGTTTACGCCAGGAAAAAATGTTGTCAATTTTATCTATTTGTTTGGTAAATTGACGAAATTTGAGTGCGAATTATATACGATTTATGGCTGGAGGAAAGAGAAAAGAGTGTAACTGTTGACTGTGGGTGTATCATGCATTCATTTTTCAAGAGTGACCCGTGCTATTTGCATTCGCTGGCTCGGCAAAGTCGACGCTGAATTCGCAATCGGAGATGGCGAGTTTTGGTACGGTACCTACGGTAAGTAAGTATGCATCTCATTTACGACTCCTCCGTGCTTTGCTGTGCTACGGCGAGTCTCTTCTTTCTTTCATTCCGCTATCCTGAATGGATTCGCAACTTTATTTGCCCTAGTCATCATTAAGGGCCGCGGCCGTGCGGTATATAAGTCGAGGTTGTTTTCAAATCATTATGCTTCTCTTTCCGAAGCTAAAGAACCAACAAAAATATTTTCTCTTCTCTCCTCATCCTCATCTCCTTATTTCTCTTTAAAGATTGTCTGTTAACGTTTTTTAAAGCTTAGAATATGGTTTATTAAGGTTAATTGGCAGGATTAATGAAGTAACGTACTTGTTAGTTTTTGTTAAGACGATCTGAAAAGAGGTTGGAGAGAATTTATGATGATTAGTTCAATTAGATTGTTTTAGAGATGTGTTAAAACTTAAAATACTCTAATATTTTAAATTTTTAATCTTACAGCCGATGGAACTGGGGAAATAACAATAATTGCTATTAAAAACTAAATTAGGTAACTGAGTTACCAACTATTCAAGAAATTGTGAAAATAATAGATCAATTAAAAAATGGTAAATCACCAGGAAAAGCCAATATAAATTGTGTGAACTAGTGAACTAGTAAAATACGGTGGCGAAGAAGTAAAGGTACAAATAGCGAAAATAGTGCAAATTATATGGAACCAAGAAGAAATCCCGGAGCCGTGGGCAGAAGGAAAAATAATTATAATACACAAAAATGGAGACAGACAAAAATGCCACTATTACAGGGAAATAAAATAACATTGCTAAATACCGCATACAAGATCTTATCACTGTGGATCGGTGTGGATCGGAAGAGAGGGGGTGGAAGGTTGCTCTCTTTCCAATGCGGTATAGGTACTCCCCGAAACACCCATGTCCCGAAAGGAATTGAGATAGCCAGTTGTTGGTTTCCCCATGTTTCCGGCCGATCCAGATCTCTCTTATACGAGGTATAAGCTTCCTTGTCCATTTGCCACTAGTGCTCTCCTTCCATTGGGTTTGCCAGTTCTCTACGTAGCGATTTGCCTGAGATTTACGTATTCTAAAACAACAAAAAGTTAAAAATTGTGGACATTTTCTAACGCCAATAACATTTATTGCAATAAAGATAGAGATTTCTAAATCGTGACAGATGAAAGGCAGTTAAATTCGGTGCCATTTGATAAATTATATCAAATTTATGATATTCGCGTATTTAATTACTGACAATGGGATATGTTGATGTTTACGTACAATTAGAAACATCTAGTTAGAAAAAATTACTAAAATCATATCAGACTCATTTCATTTAAAGACACATTACAGGGCTTCTGAAAAAGGTGGAGACGTGAGCATGATATGATTTGAAAGACAATTAAATTGTCTTTAAAATGACACTAAATTCACGATGATTTAAGTAGAGTATTTTGTTTTTAACATATATTCAATTAAAGTTGCTAATACCGGAGTAAACTACATTTATTTCTTTTAAAATGGGCTCACCTTTGATTGAATAAAAGTAGAAACTTGAAAATAATAACTGAAGAAAGTCAGTTAATTTCCCGTTACAACGATATCAAGTTTATGATAGTCTGATAATTACATCTTGAGATATTTTTGTTTAAACTTAAAAAAAGTATATTTTATTGCGACAATTAAACTTACTGCTTTTAAAGATACATTGTGAAAACGTCGCCGTTATAAAACACTCAACTTTCAGGAGTTATAACTTCGGATCTGAGTAATCAAATGAAAAACTGCACCTATGTAATTAAAGTAAATTTCACGCTGAATCGATTGATGGATGACTTATTCTAACAGAAATAAGGGAAATATGAATAAAAGTGGAATATTTAGGACATGTCATTTTTTGAGAACGGCAATATTGAAGTTATTAAACTCAACTTTAACGGATTATAACATGATTCCTAAACATGCAATCAAAAAACTATTGCATAGATTAGTGGCAAATTTCATTCTGAATCGAATGGTGTATAATTAGTGTATATCGAAAGAAGATAAATATAAATAAAAGTGTAATATTTAGAAGAAATAATTTCAGGTCATTTTCCTGATCGTGAAAACGTCTTCGTTATTAAACTGAACTTTCATGGGTTATAACATCGATTCTAAGTAATCAAATCAAAAACTGTGCCATGAGTTTGAAGATATTTTCACGCTGAATCGATAGGTGCATGATTTAAAATTCTAGAAATAAGGTAAATGTGAAAAAAAAATGAAAACTTAAAACTGGTCATTTATTGGCAAAGACTATTTTACACGACATATTTCTCAATAATTTCCCAATCTTTAGGCGTAAAAATGTATATCAAACCAAACTATATTTAATGAAGAATCGATCTGTAAAAGATTGATCAGTGTATGATATGTACATTAGAAAATATGTTAAAACAAACTTTGAATTTCACGTTTTAGTCCCTCATTTTGCCGGGTAGACACTTAAACATAACCTAATTCATTTTTTTTGCTTTAAATTTCATTTTAACAAAATCCTAACCAAGCCTGACCCTAATCAGCTAATCTACAGACGAATACTGAATATATCAAATTAATTTTCACGAGATTCAGATAATTTCAAGTCTTTAAACCTAGAAACAATTTTAGAAAGCCTTTTAAAGGTTAGTAATCATACAAATGTACGACTCAGCGAAGAGTAGAGTGGCACAGCGGTTGACATCGCCGCCAGGCAAACGATTTCCCCATGCGCAGCGTCCAAACGTCGCCGTCGCCATCGTGGCCAAGCACTTCGTCGTCGTCGTCGTCGTTGCAGGCCCGTCACCTATTATTAGAGTCGCACTCGTTACACGAGAGCGCGCTCGCGCGATTACCTTACGGTCGCCATGAGGGCATTCCATTCCGAAACAATTCAAATTGCTATCTCGACCACACCATCGTTTATTTATTCATTCCTGCTGCGGTGTGCTCTGCATTCACTGCTGCACGCCGGTCGCCGTCCACTACTTCACCATCGGTCGGTCACCAACTCGCCATCCCATCCTCCATACTCCGCAGGCTCTCATATAATGTATTATTGTTTGATCGGGTGCGTCGCTGGAAAAAAAAGTACACAATAAAAAAAAAACTAGAGGCGAAACGCCGGCATCTATCGATATCGCCATACCTGTGTCCTCCGACGTAATAACCACTCTCTGGCACTGCGACCTGCACGCAGAACGCCTCGAGAAAGACGCGCAAGACAACGAGGAGAAGATCGAACCGACGAAAAATTAGATAAACCTATTCATAATTTATTTAGCATTATGTTGCCAGCCATTGCGTTACTCACGTACTCTACTCACTGTTACAACCTGATAGAGAGCTCTAGGTACTCGTCTAGGTTGGTAATATTGCGAGCCTATTATCTTTTTCTTGTATTTGTGCGTGATTATTGTGTGTTTGATCCATCTAGGTGAGCATCTAATGCCGATTGTTTGCGAGCTAATCACTTTTTGTCGAAATGATTTATTGAAATCGATTGCTGTTATTGTTTTCTTGTTGTTTCATCTCCAAATTTGAAATTGTATTGCCGATTTTTGGTATATTGAAACGTTAGAACACAAAATTTCATCATTTTTAATCAGTTCATCTCTATTTCTTCTTAAAAATCAATTTTAAACGCCTAGAAATGCAGAAAAACTTCTAAAAAACAGAAAAAACAACTTAAAACCAGGAAAAATATATTCTAAAAAACAGAATAAAACTTCTAAAAGTACAAAAAAAAACTTCTAAAAGCTCGGAAAAACTTTTGAAAGTAAAAATAACGAATTAATATAGCAAAAAAGCTTAGCGACACTAACATAAACGTAAATTTTCGGCACATATTAATGGCAGATATTAATGGCACCTGTTTAATTACAGTGCATCTAATGCCGATAATTTGTCAGCTAATCACTTTTTGTCGAAATGATTTATTGAAATCGATTGCTGTTATTGTTTTCTTGGTGTTTCATCTCCAAATTTGAAATTGTATTGCCGATTTTTGGTATATTGAAACGTTAGAACACAAAATTTCATCATTTTTAATCAGTTCATCTCTATTTCTTCTTAAAAATCAATTTTAAACGCCTAGAAATGCAGAAAAACTTCTAAAAAACAGAAAAAACAACTTAAAACCAGGAAAAATATATTCTAAAAAACAGAATAAAACTTCTAAAAGTACAAAAAAAAACTTCTAAAAGCTCGGAAAAACTTTTGAAAGTAAAAATAACGAATTAATATAGCAAAAAAGCTTAGCGACACTAACATAAACGTAAATTTTCGGCAAATATTAATGGCAGGTATTAATGGAAGGTATTAATCACTTTTTGTCGAAATGATTTATTGAAATCGATTGCTGTTATTGTTTTATTGTTGTTTCATCTCAAATTTGAAATTCCGTTGCCGATTTTTGGTATGTTGAAACGTTAGAACACAAAATTTCAACATTTTTAACCTGTTCGTCTCCAATTTTTCTTAAAAAAAATAGTTTAAACTCCTGGAGTTGAAGAAAAACATCTAAAAACAGAAAAAAACAACTTAAAACCAGAAAAAATATTAGGTCTACCGGAAAATTCTGTCCGAATCTATGACATCATTTTCGCCACGTGAGCAACATTCTGACAGCATTGGAGATGGCAGAAAGGCTTAATTCAGCTCAGCAAACCATTTCTGACCATATTCAGAAGATAGGATTGGTGTGGAAGCATTCAAGATAGGTGCCACATGAATTAAGTCAGAAAATTTTGATGATCGAGTTGTAATATGCACATCTCTTCTTGCTCGGCCCAAAATCGAGCGTGGTCGAAAGTGGATTACATTCAACAACATTGTAAGGAAAAGAGCATATTTTGAACCCGAAAAACCTAGCCCTTCCACTTCTAAACCAAATTTGACTCTGAATAATAGAATATTGTGTATATTGTGGGACATTCGAGGGCCAATACATTATGAGCTTTTAAAATCGAACGAAAAGCTCAATTCGGTGAAGTATCGTCAGCAATTGGATAATTTACACTTTAGAGCGACACCAATATAAACGTTAATTTACGACAAAAATTTTAATACCTATTCAATTACCGTACATCTAATGCCGACTGTTTGCCAGCCAATCACCTTTTGTCGAAACGATTTATTGAAATCGATGGATATTATTGTTTTTTTTTTTGTTTCATCTACAAATGTGTAATTGCATAGACGATTTTTGGTATATTGAAACGTTAGAACACAAAATTTCATCACTTTTAATCCGTTCATCTCCAATTCTTCTTAAAGAACATCTTTAAACTCATAGAAATGAAGAAAAACTTCTAAAAAAACAGAAAAAACAACTTAAAACCAGGACAAAAATATCTCAAAAACAAAATAAAACTTCTAAGAGCACAAAAAAAAACTTCTAAAAGCTTGGAAAAATTTCTAGAAGGAAAATAAACGAATTAATATTTAAAAAACTTTAAAACGACACCAACACAAACGTAAATTTACGACAAAAACCTCTAATACCTGTCTAATTACTGTGGCGCATTTCGGTGGCCGTTATATACATTTTTTCCTCTCTCCTCCATAGACTGCCGTCAAACATTTTAATAAAGGGACCGAGTGAAAGAGGGGCATCCGACTGACGGCAGCAGAAAGGCAATGATTTTCAATTTACGAGCACCACGGCAGCATTACCCATGCATTATCATCATCACTGCTCGGCCGTGTTCATATTTATATGTAATAATGCAACGCGTGTTCGCCTCTGCTTGCGTTTCGTCCTGCGGTTTTATATCTTGTATAATGTAATAATGACACCAGCCTCCCTTCGTCGTCGGCGCCGTCGTCGTCTTACTTCACCGGGTGCGAACGATATTGTTTTAGAAACTATATCAGTGCATCCACATCACTTCCATTCCTTCCAAAACCCCAAAGCACTCTCGTAAACCCTCCATTTCCCACCACCTTCGTGGCTGCTAGTAAAAGAACAGTTGGGGGTTCGCTGGAAGCCGTTGGTTGTCGTTTCGCCCCCGTGGACGCGCAAACTTTGCGTTCACGGGCCCGAAAAAAGTTTTTACGAGACACAAGTTGGCAAACAGTAAGTAAAAGCGCGCATTAAATTCATTATGATGGATTTTTTGCTTCACACCGTGCTCTGGAGACGGGCCAGTCTTTGCCTCAACCGTCTCTGTTTTTGCTGGGGATAGAAGATGCTCCGGTGCAAGATATACGACTTGATCCACCTACAAACTAGCAATTATTAACGACGTGATTTATATTTGAAGGCGCTTTCGGGTTGCTTTTTGCAGCGTCGTCAACGAACCCCGGCGAACGTTTGGAATTAGTTTTCCGTAGCGTTTCTGCGAGCTGTTATTATATTAATTGTTTAACGTCGCACCGTGCGCATTCCGGGCATATTTGTTTATCACTTGTTGATAATTAGTGGTTTAACCCGCTGTAATTGGGTCGTAAATAACTCAAAACTTTAATTTTCGGTTTTAAAGTGAGGTTATTTTCTTGAAACATTCCCAAATACCTAGTCTATCATTTTTAGAAATTTATAGCATTTAGACCGAAATCGTTATGTTTCTTTCAGCAGTTTGCGTTTTTATTTTAAATATTTTTAGTCATATATTAAAAAAAAAGTTTGAATTAAATGAAATTGATATCTCTAGCGCCATCTGTCGGCAATCGCGCAAACTACAATGTAAATAAATTCGTTAATTTCAACATTTTATACTTTTAATTGAACAATTAAACAATTTTAACTAAATTTAAAGTACAATTGTTTAAAAAAAATGTGATTCTAGGAATTTATCACTCAATTGAGTAAAAATTAATTTGAAAAACTGTAGTTAAACGCCCTCTGCTGTCAATTTTTCAAATAGTTTCATTTGTTTTCAAAAATGTTTGTGTCAATTTCAGTTAGTAACTTATTGTAATAATTTTTAAATTTACGAACGTTTAATTATTTGTAGAATAAATAGTTTAGTGTCAGTGATTAAAAAAGAGTGACCATGTGTCTAGAAACGCTAAGAAATTACGCTACAACAAAACAGGTAAGTTAAGGAAAGTTTTTTGAAGATATCCTAGGTCTGAGTCTTTTCGAACTATTCGCTTGCGTGTTGGAATGTTAGGCGAAAACGTTCCACGCCACGCTATCGTTGCATACAACACACCAAGTAAGTAAGTACGTACGACTAAATCATTTAATAACGTAAGATAACCGACCACACGTATTCGTAGTCTCTATGTGAAAAGCGCACACACCTCCAAGCGCACCAAGAGCACGATACGGTACGCTGTACGGTGGTGTGTGGACGCGCAGCGCGTCGTGATTCGTAAACGCGATCACTTCGTACCATTCGTCGCTTACTCGCTTTTGCCTTTTGATTTGCTTTGCCGAGCGAGCGAGCGAGAAACGTCCGGGTGTAATTTAGCAGGCGTAATTAGAGTGGCGATGTACTCGCGTACTGCTCAGGTGTAGCTGCAGCTAATTAAAGGACACCAACACGAAAAACATTACGCGGGGCGTACGCGAGTGGCTTGCTCCTCTAGTGGTTGGGCTTCTTGAAAAAGCGACGAAAGAAAGAAGCAAGAGGTAAATGCGAACGACGGAGCGACGAAGGGACGAAGCGATGAAGATGATGATCGTTTGCGTTTGCTTTGTATGGTTGTTTGGGTTGTGCGAGAGTAGGCTCGGGGACTTGTGACTCTCACGGTCCTAAACGGTGGGCGTCAATTACGAGAAGATGCGTACTTTTTGAAGGTCTTACGACATTTTGATTGTGGGTTTCGTCTGGCATTCAATCATTTATTTAGAGGTATTACTTACATTGTTCGCATTTTAGTTTCGAATTTCATGGAAAGTTGATTTAAACACTTGGGAAAAGCAGGTAGGCATCTCCCTTTATCGTGACAAAGAGAGAGAGAGAGAGAGAGAGATAAAATAAGATTTAATAGAATAGCATTTTAGCAATGCTTATTTTTACACAATTATTTTACTATTCATTAATTTAAATTTCTTCTCATGCCATACTAAATTTTGAAACCTCCAGAATTTTTTTTTGCTAGCCATTTTTTCGCAAAGTACTGATAAAGTCACAATTTTGCACGTTTAATAACATTTCACACCTCACTAGCTCGCCTGGGATCTCCCTGAAGGCATTTTTGTGGGGGTCCATGCATCTGTTACTTGTCTTCTTAGATTTTGTGTCATTACTAAGTAATATAATCGAATAGAACACATTCTAACCTTCCAAATATATACACCGAACCAAACTATCCTCATTTAGGTTCTTGAATATAGTTTTCTTGCATTTTATGTGAAAGGAAATCGGTTGCCCTTCTTTATTTATCATTTTTCGGTATATTCGTATAGAAATGCGTGTTATTTGGAGATAGATGGAAAATAAGGTTAAATGAGGATAGATTTTTCAAAGTTTCTTTTTACATAATTCACTTTTACTGTTAATTTCTTTTACTTTTCTTCTCCAGGTTCTATTTCTTTTGTTAACGTTCAATTCCTTTCTTCTGTTCCATCAACTCCTATTGCCTCCGGAATTTTGTATTTCCTTTTTTCAAAAAGTACCGCTAGAGTCACAATTATACACGTTTCATGACATATGACGGCTCCCTGGCTTTCCTGGAAGCTGCCTGTAAACATTTATGCCGGGGTCTATGCCCTGTTACAATTTTTCTTACTTTTTTGTGATTTACTCTTCCAAATTTATATATTCAACCATACTAACCTCAAATCTAGGCTCCTGAGTATTGTGCGCATTTTAGTTTCAAATTTTACGAAATGTTAAGATTCAAATCACAAATATCACAGTTATCAGTGAGAATCTAATATTATTGCTCCTCGTAATCATACCCTGAAAACTCGAAATTTTGTTTTTACCTGTTTTTTTCTAGAAAAGTGTTGATATAGACCCAACCCTTTGGCATGTCCCAGCAAAAATTCTGGTGGGGCCCATGTCCAGTTACATTTTTGTACCTTAACTTAAACATATTAATTAATAAAACGCATCCCATACCCAACAAATTTCGCCTTCCAAATCATATTTCTAAGATCACATGTGAAAAAAAAATGCCACAAAATCATATTTTTCGCTCTATTGTTTGCCATTTCTCTGCGTATAAATACGTGTGATATCTGTGATATTCGCTGTAAGAGTAGCCGAAAACAATAAAGTGTGATGGGGCACCAGTAATTCGCATTGTCTCCAGCGCAGTCCTGTCGTTCCGCCAGCCGTTCGGCGTGCGTCGTCGGCTGGCGTTTTATGCGCCGTTTTATCTGCGTATTGTTTCAAATAAAGCGCGCAGCGCCCCGCGGCGAAACAAAGCCAAGCTCGCGTCCAAAGAATCCGTCACTGTATGGTGGAAAATATAAAAGATCTCTCAACGTTTGTTGCTTGCTTGCATGTTGTTGTTGCTGTTGGCTGTTGACGGTGAGAGACGCAAAGACGCCATCGCAGTACAATGCGCACTGTGGAAGCCTCGTCAATGTCATTACACGCTGGTGTGAATCGCAAATTTGCATATTGCGCCAATCAACGCCCGCCTCGGTTATAAGCATCGTGCGTATGCACGTGAGGCTGATTTCTCGGGCGATAAGCGCTATAAAATTATTATTTGTCAGACGACGTCGTACGTACGACGATGTGCGACGCCAGTCCTCATTGTTGCGAATACATTCTTATATATTAATTAATTGTGAGGATTTTTAGATGTAAACTGATGTAATACTTTTTTATTATGATGTAAGCTAATTGTATACATTTTGACTTTAATGGTTTATTTATTGAAATGTTTAGTTTGTTAACTTATTATCGCGCTTTAAACGCGCTTTATAAATTTTAAATTTCAATGTTATATTAGAGCCAAAGGCGTGGTCTCGAAGGATTTATACTGATGTCACTTATCATTCTTTCCAGGTGTCTCCGTTACGAAACGTCACCAACTCGTGGAGTACAAGTGAGTGAAGAAATTGCTGCTAAACTTTTGTCTTTCTTTTCTAAATCGAAGAAAACTTTGAGAATATAAGTTCCGGGCTGTTTATTTTTCATAAGCGTGTCTTCGAAGTCTCGAAGTGTCTTCGAAAATTTCTTTAAGCATCGTTCGAATTTCGTTTTATTTTCTTTTCCTTTCTTGAATAACAAAAAGAGAAATTATAAGTGTAGTGCCAATTTGATTGTCAGTGGTGAATTGGTGTTGCTTCGAAGAATGTTACTTTTTTAACTCCTTTATAAGTTGGCTTGGTTTTATTATAAGGATAAAGCATGAAATTACATATATTTTTGAAAATAAGCTATTTCAAAGACCTAATTATGCATTGTATACTTCCCTGACTTTTTAATCCCTTCCTTTCCGTCATATATTAACCTTATTACATTCTTAATCGATCCAAAATATATTTATCTTAATACTTTTATCTTTTTCCTAAATATCTTCCTTCCTTTCTTATTGTTAAACCTAAGAACAGAAAATGCAATTAAAATACTTAATTTTCCAAAAATAAGAAACTAATGGAAATAAAATGTACCACAAACGATGTTTAATTCGAATGATCGTGCATTAAAACTGCATTAACAAGCCTTTTTCCAAATTCGGTCTGAAAAAAGGCATCAATTTTATTGTTACGCCATTAACGCGTTTTTTTTTTCTCCTACAACTAAGCCGCACCGGTCAAAAAGTGTGGTACATCACATAAAAATTTAACGACGAACGCATTAAAATAATTAAAATCAAAGGTAACAATTTAACGTTTAGCGTTTATCGCAGCCGAAGCACATGCAGTGGAAATTCGAAATTCTTCCACCAATACGTAATACGTAATCGCCGTCAAATTGCCGGCGGAATATTTTTGGCCACTGTAAGGAATCACCCAGATAATAACAATAATTGAGCCGCTTTTATACAAGGGTGGGCAGCGGAATAAAATGTTGTTTTGCCTAGCCTATGATTAGGGGTTGGTTTTTCGGTGCGTTAACAAACTGCACTCAGTTGGCCAGCCGTTTGTTGCCGCGTTAGAACTATTAATCATTTTGTCCAAACTTAATTGCTGTGGCCTGTTTCGCCGGCCATCGAAAAGGTATGTAATTTTAGGGCACTTTTCAACTGCACGCGTGCAGCACCACAATCCGTACGGAGATAAATCAAAAGTGTCAAGACGAATGAGACGATCCTTTGGTCTGCGTCTTTAAAGCGTCTTCTCTTCTGGTTTTCGCTGTTTGGTGGATGTTGAATGTTGTTTTCGGTGATCGTGTGTGCCCGCAAGCGGTGTGTAACTATGACATTAGACGCTGGTCATCAAAATTACGATCACATTCCATCGAAAACCGCTTTGGGACGTTGGAAATATCTGAGAAGACGGCTCAGCATTTCACGCGAATTGCCCTGGTATACTCACAGTGTGAGTACTCACAGCGACAGTGTGTGTGTGTGTGTATACTGGTACGAAGAAAGCAGTAAGATCGGAAATTGATTGTGCGATATGCTCACACTCGCACCAACAGACCGACCGCTCCAGGTAATGTCACAATTCACATAGTTAATCACAGTTTGGTAACGAGTTTGGTCGTGACTTGGTTTTAATGATAGTCTCGCCGCGGCCGAAGCCGGTACAGACACAAACGCGTCTTCAAGTGCACGGTTGAGGAGCGTTTCGGGAATATTAAGGCAGCGATTACGGCATTATACTTGCATAATATGCTATCTCTCATCTCGGATGAGTTTAGTAAACCAAAGTTGTAAATTTCATCATGAAATCATTCAAATCGATCTAATTATTTTAGTTTTCATGCATTTAATGTACATTTTATTTTATTTTCACTTTTATCGCTTCTATTTGCTACGATTCATGTTTTTAGACGTTGAAAAGCGACATCTATTGGCCGTCTTCCTAACTCCTTTTCATTGAAGAATGAAAGAAGTAGGGATGTCAAGAAACAATCGAAAATCAATTATTATCGAATATTGAATATTATAAATGATTCCAATTGATCTGCTTCATTCTGACATTGCGATCGATACTAAACGCTTTTCTTTTTAATTTCTATAATTTACTTATTATTTAGAGCTGTTTATTTTGATACCAAACTCAATGCATTATTCCTTCATTTAACCCATTCTTCTAACAACATCGACTCGATCATTAATTTTATTTCATCAGCATATTCACCTCTGAATTTGCAATATTTTTTGTTGGAACATCATGAGACACACTCTTCTAGTTTCGAAGATAATGGAGTGAATATGTCCTCTTATTGGCTGATGTATTGAGAATTGTAAACTTTAATCGACTTTTTAGGGCACTTGCACCGAGTGAAAAAATGAGGCTTGCTAAATTTATGCTAATTTTGGACACATAAATAACATAAGTAAAGACGAAGAGTCACTCTCGATTTTTTTAAAATTTTTCTTATGAAGTTTGTTAATAATTTTTTTTCTGGTTTTTTTATTAACGCCATGGCGGTGATTAATATCTTTAAATTTGAAGTAATGAAGAAGAAAATGTTTAAACTACGATATATACAATAATATTCCGAAAGAGCATGTAAGAAACAATTGTAAACCAAAAGACACACAAAAATCCAAAAGATACCCAAAGTAAATCGAAATTCTTCCACGCACTTTCCTCCACCCTGAGAAATATGCTCCCCTTTTCCAGCTCCTTACTTCCCGACTTAACGTCGCATCGTCCTGCTACTCACTGCAGTGCTATCGCACGTCGTGGCATCCCCTACAATTCCTCCCCCTTTCCTGCCTCTTCGCCCCCTTCGTCGGTCAATGAATAATTTAAATTTAATCACGTCGCTTTGAAACCGGATTCAATTATCCGTATTAGACGGATTCGCGCGTTTGCTCTTTTGCTTTTGCCATTTCCCTGCTGCCAGCAACATCCTGATGAGATAAAACAACGCTTCCTTTTTTCTTCACACGTAATGCGACAGTAATCAAACAGTTTTTTTTTCTTTCTCAGTGAGCCTGTTTCTCTGTTTTCTCTCTCTGTGTATGCCGACTGAGTTTCGGTACGGCCATGAAGTGGAATTCATAATTCATGCAATGCGGAAGCCGAACATGATTAAAAGTAGACTCACAGTGACATCTCTAGGCACATTGTGCATTCTAACATATTTGTTAGTCCTTTACAACGGTGGGAATCCCAGAGGAAATTAGAAATACACATGTTGTATATTTCAAAGTAAAAAACAAAAGAAGAATACGAGATATACAAATAAAAAACGCAAGTGCGCAAAATTGAATAATAAGTCGGAATGCTGGAGCACAATTTTTATTTCCCGGAGCGTAATTAGTTTTAAATTTAATTTTTTCGTGTGTGGAGCTGGTACAATGCGTTATTTCAGGTTTTATGCGCTCGCCTGTGTTATGTGTTATGTGTGGAAACGTATGTTACAATTTTATGATGGAAAATGCAGGAATGGAATTTTTCGCTGGGAATATTTGTTTTCAGTGGGAATCTTTTGTATTTCATGTTGAATATTGCGGACTACATACTAATTCTAGTTTTTTTCAGAGTTTTAGAAAGAGAATGTTGCACAATGAGAAAGAAGGAAGACTTTATCACGGCAGGGATGACATATTTAACTTGCAGGATAATGTCGAAGAATTCAGTATATAAAGGCTGCGACTGCAAGAGAAGTTTGTACCAATCGCTTTTTATCTCCAGTGGCAAGACATGCAGAGATCTCCAAATCAAGGTGAGTCTATAAATATATTATTACTCCTAAGAAGCTTTTCTATTATCAGCCTTTTATGATGAGAAATGACGAGAATAAATGATTCTGTTTTCATGAGGATATTTACATCTCAAGAGAGATATCGTAACGCTAGAAAAAACATGACAAACGTCAAGGCACGCCGCGTATCAGGAGCAATAGAACAGATAATCAGGAAAAATAAACACCTATCAATAGAGGGAAAAGTGCGAATATTCAAGACCTCCATAAGACCAATCCTAACGTATGCAGTCGAAACGACAGCTGATTTGGTAGATACCGTCAAAGACAGTGGCGAGACCATGTGAATCGGATGGCAACACAGCGAATCGTTCACTGGGCGATGTCGCAAAGGCCTAACAAAACAAGGATACTAGGACGACAACGAAAAAGATGGGCTGACTCTTGCTCATTAAGGCCTACATAACTATACAGGATATTGCCGAAGAGTGCAATATATAAAGGCCTTCAGACGACTGCAAGAGCAATTTGTATCCATCCACCTTCTTTTCTGGCCAAGAAAGCCAGTAGAGATCGACTGAACTCATTGGTGAGTCTTTAAGAACCGTCGTATTTAGCATTTACAATTAGAAGCTTTTCTATTTTCTGCCCGGTGAGATGGACAATTGTGGGGATTGTTGTTTTCGCTGGTAAAAATGTTACTGTTTTCATGGGAATCTTTTATATCTCATGGAAAATATTTCACCTTAACCATGATGTAATAATTCTAATTCTTCAGAGAGTATGCTCTAATATGGCAGGGATGACTTATAAATCCGTGCAGGATATTGTCGAAGAAGCAGTATATACAGGCCTTCAGATGGTCACATGGGTAGCTTCACTCTCTCTCTAGTGATAAGTCAGCGAACAGAGATATCCAGAAGTTATTGGTTATCTTATTGCACTTGGAATGTTACTGCCTTGCCTTCTGCCCATTCTTGTCATCTTTACCTATTTTTTTCCAATATATACCTAACTAAACCTAACTTTTTCAATTTCGCAATACAAAACACGGAAGATCCTTCCTTTTCCTCCTTAAAAAAGTAATTATTCCATTTTTGAATTTCATAAGAACCACGCCACACCAAGATTAGCATATTTCATGTTGCTTTCCTCTTTCCATCCTCACGCAAAGTGCGATTCCAATTGGTAAATAACCCGACTTCACTTTGCATTGGAAATCGTTGGAAGTCGTTGGAAGTCGCGTAGAAAACTCGCGGATCGCTTCATTGTCAGCGCGCCGGAACGCGCCGCAATCTTAATATATGCATCTCGGCGATCTCATTAGTTCGAGTGTTGGTCGTCAAAGCGACACCACTTCCGGTAAGGAAGACAACGACCGAAGGAGTTGGCATAGGCGACGTGGAACGCGGCGTATCGGTCGTGATCCTGTGTTGTGAGTGCGCGCCTCAGTAAAGACGCGCCGCGAGTTGCTCCTAATACATTATTCATTTCATAATTAAATCGCCGACGCTACGCCACTGCCGCACGTAAAACTGGGAAACCCAACGTCTTTTTTCTTCTTGCTTTTACGATAACGCTACAGTATGTGATGCGATGGATATCGCGCCCAGGGTTCCGGTTTGGTCATCGTCACGCTTGCTTCTTTCTTTCACTTCCGATTCCGTAAAGACTTGAAGATTAAAGACACGTCTTGGACGGTGAATACGCGAAAATGAATACATTTACGCAGTGGACATAGCCATATACTTGTTAAGACTTTTTATAGGGTTGCCATATGAGTTTTTGTGATTAAAGATTATTAAAGTATTTTCAATTTATTTCAGATTTTATCTCGGGACAATTTGGATTTGACGCTTTTCAGTTTGGAGTGAAGATTAAGAAAAGTTGGAAAATTCAGGTATCGTACCTTACACTGCCATATATAACCTGGGCAACCCAATATACATCAATCATACTTTTTCGAGGCTCTTAAATATATTCATGGTGCTTTTAATAAGAGTAAATGGTTTCATAATATGGTAACCCTCAAAAACGATGAATTCACACAATACTTCTTCAACCACGCGACGGTTTCGTTCTGATTAAAGATGGCACCTGTGCGCATCGTTGAATATTTATGAGCCAAGAAAGAAACAAGTCGCATGAACCCATCCAGCTCCTCGTGTGGGACAGAATTCTTTCCGGCTATTGCGAACTCTAACTCTATTGTATACAACCGCGCAACGCATTAGAAATAATCGCTCTCGAAATTCAAAGATGATATCTACCTCAAATTGCTATCTGCGCTACAAATCGCTACCGCTAACTATAAAAAAGTCACATGCAATCCAAACAAAACAAAGAGCCACCATGTAAATACCACAAGACAATGCTCTTTTTGCTTAAATGAAACTAAAAAAACGCAACTAAAACCATTGAAAAATACTAGATAACTTAATTATTTTGTTTATAGAACTGCAGGCGCCATCTACCGATAACTGAGCAAAAGACTGATTCAATTTCTATTTTATTCTTTATATTTGCAATTAGCGCGTAAATTAGCTGGCATTTGCGTGATTAACTGATCGAGTGATTGCGTGGTGAGGTATTTTGTTTTCGAGATCCACACCTACCTATCACCCGTTCGATCAGATATCGCACAAGACTGTGAGATATTTACGAATCGCACCATCGAGACAATCCAGCGACGAAAAT
The DNA here is from genome assembly GCA_027575185.1 of Mimaenictus wilsoni. Lineage (NCBI taxonomy): Eukaryota > Metazoa > Arthropoda > Insecta > Coleoptera > Staphylinidae > Mimaenictus > Mimaenictus wilsoni. The sequence goes on from JAODAC010004284.1 coordinate 17,251, forward strand.
GTTAATTCGTTGGGTACGTGCCGACCGCACCTAATTGACTAATGAATGGCTTAATCAATAGCTGCGACGCGATAAATTGTTGATAGCAGCATATTCAACATTCGGCCAGCAACTTTCCATTCGAATTTCGATGCTTTTAATTTTGCGCCACACACATACAAACTTACGAGTTATACAAGCGCTATTAATTTTCATTTGTTGCTTATTTGGTGGACGTCGTCTTGCCTAGATTGGACTATAAATCAATCATTAGTAATCAACATGAGATTGAATCGTGAGATTGAAGTTATGGATTTGTTTTTTGTTGATTGTAGGTGTTTAACGCAGGCAACTTTAGTTACATTCATTACAAAAACAATAAATGATAATTTAATTCATGGAAAAGGCTACTTTACAGTCATTAGGACAGGTATTTTTTATTTATTGTAAATAATGTATTTACATGCTTGTACAACCAAGAAATTGGCTTGCAATATGTGTCACATGTCGTTATTCAAGCTTTCTGATTGTAAAATTGTGTTTGTACCATACAAAAACGAAGTTGTATTATGAAGTTTGTTGTTAAAACAACTGTAAAGCGAATGTTAATACAATTAATTGAAATTTACAGCCATTATCAGGGGAATGCCATCATTCGTGAGGTTCTGCACATTTAAAAGGACAGCAATCGTAGAAATTTAGCTATGGACCTTCAGGATACACCTCAGGACTCATTACACTATAAACAACCAAGAATTTGGGTGAGTTAAGCTCATTTTCTTGAATTACTTGTTTAGTTGCTATCTGAAATATTCGAAAACGACCTTTTATCATAGGCAACCCTTCATATACCTACATTTATTTTATAACTCTAAATAATAGCATTATATTTCAAGAAAACGTCAACAAATAGTATTAATATTATACATTTTACTACTTTCTACCAAATTACTACTTGTAGGATTATTTGATTCCAAATTTAGTCTAATTTACAAAAAAATACAAAAATGATATTTCATCATAGGCAACCCACAATACATCAGCCATATCTGGGTAACTTGTTGTCATATATTTTTCGAAGTCTAAAACCGTTACTACTCCTCAAAAAGTACTCCTCGTTCACAAGCTAATAAAATATACTGTAGTATAAGCTTCTGATTTATAGATTAAAAATGAGTGCAACAAGAATGAGAACACGCTCTCAAGTGCCTCTAAGCGAAAGAAACGAAGATATTGCTGCGAAGGTTAGTTTTGGCGCGAAATCAACTTCTCTAGTTATATATAATTAGTTATATCAATAATTTCCAGTAATATTAACTCTTAAAATTACAGCAAGAGATTAAAAGAAAACGTGAGTTGGTCGACAATGCACCCTTTATTCAATATACTGGGAAAATTGTGTATAGCACAAGTTTCGTTTCGATTGCTGAGAATTGTGCTAAAATCCTGTAAGTATTCGCCTTAAAAACCTTGATAAGCTTGAAAATTAAGATAAAATGTTCATTCTATCAGATTCTAATGTTTTCTGTATATCTAGGGATGATGTAAATAGGTCTGAAGGTTTATACTTCCTTGGATTCGACATCGAATGGCCTTTTAGTTTTCAAACTGGTTCTGGAGATGCAGCAGTGGTTCAAATCAGTCCAAACTTGGATATTTGTTATGTTTTGCAAGTGAGCTGCGTGAAAAAGCTTCCTAAGGCTTTGACGGAGCTGCTGTGCCATGATAGAGTAAGATTGACTGGGATTTGTGTGAAAAAGTACGTATTTTTACCTCTTGTATCTTTAAAAATTAAATGTAAGTCATATCATGATACTCATTATCTTTCTAGTGATGTGAGGAAGCTCCACAGAGATTTTAAAGGCTTCGATGGAGACAAAGCAGTTGAAAACTGCATCGATTTGGGTGTTATAGCAAATAGTGTGGCTGGATTCACACAAAGATGGAGTTTAGAGAAACTGGTTCTACATTTTGTAAGTTGTAATCATTTTTTATGTTATTCGGTGATTTTTATATATTTTTCGTTTAGTTTGAGTTGAGAATTAGCAAAGATAAAGCTGTGAGGATGAGTAAATGGCATGTTACACCATTAAGTAAGGCCCAACAGATTTATGCTGCCCTGGATGCTTTTGTAAGTATTTTTTGTACTAATTATTTACTAAAACTTTAGAAAACATCTTATATTCATCTGATGAACTTAAAATCCTAGGAAAACTCTTTAAAAAAATTTTAAATTATTTTCTTACCATACAACCAACATTTCAATTTATTAATGTAAACTAATGATATATCAACTATTTTTAGGCATCCTTAAAATTATATTTTCATATAAAACATCTTCAAGATCAGCAACAAGAAAATGAGGAGAACGTTGAGGAATCATAAACTGGGTAAGTGCAAATTTATGAACTGATTCAACACTCATTTCTTAACGCTCATTTCTTACTATTAATTTTTCAATTTTTATTTTAGAATTCACTAAGAAGAATACTTGAAGATTAGAATGAAAATGAAGAAAACGGATTGACCGATGTCAAATTGGGTTTAACCTAAATTAAGTTAATATTAATACTCTAATTTTATATATTTTTATAATGTTTTACACAATTTAACTGAAAATGAGAACTTTTTCTAGGCAAATATACACCTCGTTTGTATAGGCATGTTTGAATCGAATTTATATGAATTGCAGACTGGCAGTGGCACCTGTGAGAGGGATATCGAATTGCAAAGCTCTCATTTTAAGACGAGGTAGTAATCTTCGTAACCGACATATACGATTTTTTATTCTTGGAAATTAGATGGCGGTTGAAATATTTACATTTAATATTTATTGTTTTCGGTCATCATTTTTCGGTGTTTCACAAGAATAACCTTTGGATTATTCAATAGTCTAGGAGATTCCATTGCGTATTTACAGAAAGTAATTGCTACAAAATTTTGAAACTATTGAACTTATCCCGCGCAGATTCTTGATTGATAAATGCACTTCGACAAATTCGAAGAATAGTGGAAGTTTCAGACATCTAGGGATGCCTTTATTAGACACTGCAACTATTCTTCCTTCATTTGACGTCAAAGATACTTTGTTATCTTTATTAGTTCAGCAGGAAAATACAATTTTCGAAAACGTATATTTGAAAATTCCAAAAATTGGTGGACTTCGGATCGGACATTTATGTTATTTAAAAACTCCTAGTCGAACAATGTTGCAAAACTTGTAACATTATTTACTAAATTCTACTTTTGAAATTTTATTGTTTTGTATTAAATAAAATTATTTACGAAGAAAAAGGATTTATTTATAAAAAGGTTTCACAGTTGACAAATTTTCAAAAACGTGCTTTGGTAAATTGCTTTTTCCGGCTAAACTAATGAATAGAGGAAATTTTATCAACGTATATTGAAAAAGGAGGAGTTGCTGATCCGAATACGTTCATTCAGAGATCTGTGAGACTTTTAAGGGTACTACAAATTTGCTTAATTTTCTAAAATATCAAAATCACGATATGGTAAATTACATTTGTCTGCTAAACTAATAAGGATAAGGAAATTTCCTCGATATCGTAGTTGTTACTAGTGTCGGCCGTTCTCTTATTGGTACAACCTATCGCGTCCAGCGATAGGGGCATACTGGCTCGCCGAGGTCGGGTTCACGGCGAGGTCGAGTCGACTGGCACCGAACATTCCCGAACCCTCCCGATATCTGAATTCACAACAATTTCAGCCAAAAACAGCTAGACGGCGATATTCTAAGTATTTAAAAATGTATTTGATGTTAAAAAATAAAACACAATTTAATACAATAGACCTAGACTCTAATAAAAAATAAGACAAGCTTGTAAATGTTATTTTTTATTAACGATTTAACATAAAGTATTCGATTACATTCTGTTTCACTTATCTAAAGTACATTAATGAAATTGGCAATAATAAAATTGAAACAATCCTATGAGGGTAATGATTTTAAGTTATTATTTTTTTCATCGATTTCATTCACGTTTGTTTTAAATATTTTGTAATAGTATTTTGAGTAACAGCTTCCGCACATATTTCTCGTCGTTTGTTTTATATCGCTTTCAAATCACAGTTATCATCATAGTTGCGCCTTGTGCATTTACATAATTTATATGAAAAGTAATTTAACTAAAGTAGGACTTCCACTGGCAGAACCTACCGCGTCCAGCGTCAGGGGCTTACTGGCTCGCCGAGGCCGGGTTCACGCCGAGGTCGAGCCGACTGGCAACGAACGGTACCGAGCACACCCGATGTTTGCCCTACAATTTCAGCAAAATACAAGTAGATGGCGGTAATCTGAATTCAAACTGTTTCGGAAAGCTACATTTTTCGATTAAATATGTAAATTCAACACAATTTGATTCAAAATAAAAGGGCGTTGATAAAATATAAGCCAAGAATGTAATTGATAGTGTTTTTAACATAATTTATTTAAGATAAAGTATTGGGTAACATTCTGTTTCATTTACCTAAAGTACATCAATGATATTATCATTTAAAAACCTAAAACAACCATAAGTGGCTATTAATTTCATGTTATTTTATTCTTTATTTATTGAGTTCATTCACGTTATTTTATATGAAATGAAGTAATTTAACCAAAGTCTGACTTCTATTAGCACAACCTACCGCATCCAGCGTCAGAGGCTTACTAGCGCGCCGAGGCTACTTTCACGCCGAGGTCAAGTCCACCGGTAACGAATGTTGCCGAGCACACCCGATGTTTGAATTCCCTACAATTCAACTAAATACAACTAGATGGCAGTAGTCGTAATTCAAAATGTTACGGAAGGCTGTATTTTTCGATTAAATACTCAAATTCAATACAATTTGGTTCAAAATAAAAGGGCGTTTATAATATATAAGCCAAGAATGTAATTGTTAGTTTTTATTAACGATTTATTTAACATAAAGTATTGGGTTACATTCTGTTTCACTTACCTAAATTACATCAATGAAATTGTCATTTAAAAACTTAAAATAACCCTATGTGGCTAATAATTTCATGTTATTCATTTTTTTTTTTCATCGATTTCATTTACGTTTGTTTTAAATATTTTGTAATAGTATTTTGAGTAACAGCTCACGTACATATTTCCCATCGTATGTTCCATTTTCCTCTCGTTCTCAAACCACAACTTTCATCAAAAGTTGCGTTTAATTCACATCAATGTAAGTCTCGTCATCAAATGTTTCATTTTTTTTACATATCTGCTTATTAATATACAAAGGAATGATTTTTTAATATTTAGCGTATGTGTGTGTGTGTTTTTTTTCTTGGTTGGTTTCATGAATATTGACATGTTCCATTAGATTTGGAAATTATAGCACATCTTGCGAATATTTGACAGTAAAAATACTTTATACACTTTGTTATGTTTTGGTTTTTTATGATTAAGTTATGCCCTCTCGCCTGCTTGTTCATGTTTAATCTTAATTAATTAATTCTTACTCTTACTTTCGGTGTATTTAACATCTTTATATCGTAATGCTTGTTTTTTGCTCTGGTTTCAGTTAGTGGATAATTACATGTTGAGAGAGACATTCATACCGATAAAAAAACGACAACAGATCCTCGAAAAATGATGCTGAATTGTTGTAAACAGTCATTCGTCTAACTTAACTAAATCACACCGTTATTTAGTTATTTAGGCTTAAATTTACGTTAATTTAAGTTTATTTACGTTAGTTATTAGTCGTCATCGCGCCATACACTCGTTCAAACTCGTTCGAAAAAACGTGTCGCTTGTAAAAGAAAGACTTATTAAAAATTATGTACAAAATCAATGTATGTTTGAGCGATCTTTCGCTTTGCGATGCCTTTTTCTTTGGATGTTTGCATGTTTTTTTTTATAGCACATAGAAATATTAATTACAATTAGGTATACAATATATGTATTAAAAGGACATTCTTTGAGTAATTCAGTAATTACATTAAGTTTAAAGGTTGTTTGGTTGAAAATCGTGACTATCTCAATGTTGTTGATGTTTTCTTCTCGTTTTACCTCCCCTTTCTTTAGTTCTTTTGTGTTTGAGAAGCTTGAAATGCTTCTAGATTTGTTTACGCTGCTGCTGTTGTGGTTTTTTTTTCTGTTAAAACAGCGTTTATAATTATGTATAAAATCTATATAATAATAATTAACGTAAACGAAGAAAGTTTGCACTTTCGGACCTAGACACGGGCGCGCACTGTACGCTAGTGCGCCTGCGCGCTGGCGAATTAAATGATTAACAATTGCGCGATGGCGGCGAGGGTGAGCGCCACGGCGAATGCGAATCGTGGTGGGGTACAGGCGGCTAGCCCCAGGCCCATGGAGAGGTGCGACCAGCCGGGGATCGGCGAGGCGGAGTTCTTTCCGCGTTGCATTGCCGCTGGATGTTCTCCTAAAATTGGCAGTTTCATAGTTTAATTCAAAGTTAAGGGTGTCGGAAGCAGAAAGGTTTAACAATCTAGAGTTGGATGGCGTTAAAGTTGAAAGCAAAATGGTTTGAAAATCTTGAGATAGATGGCGTTAGTGTTAAACAATTTAAAAAAAATGGAGGTAGATAGCGTCAGTCTTGAAAGTAAAATGGTTTAAAAATCTGAAGGTAGATAGCGTTAGTGTTGGAAGAAAAATAATTTAAAAATTTGGAGGTAAATAGTGTCAGTAATGACAACAAAACAGTTTAAAAATCAGGACGTAGATGGCGTTAGTCTTGAAAGCAAAATAATTTTAAAATCTGAAGATAGATGGCGTTAGTTACCATTTAAAACGTGGAGGAGTACACTCGCCGAGTCTAGGTTCGAAGGACTGCACGTGTAATTGCCGGAGTTTTCCGGACGGGCGTAGAAGACCGACAACGTGGAGACGGTCGTGTCGGCACCCACCCGCTCCATGCTGATGTCAATCTGTCGCCGATCATACTCGAGAACGCGCTCGCCATCGTGGTACCAGAAGATGTACGCCGGCTCTTCTAGGGACTGAGTTATGACGCATTTCAGGTTGACTTTGCTGCCCGTCTTGAAGTAGACCTCGGCTTCGCCGAGTATTTCAATTTTCGGCACTGCAAAATGATTAAATTCTCTCTTATTCTGTCGATAACCAGTTATACATAAAATATATGCAACCCAATTAACATCCGTAACAAGTTGTATAAATATAGGCAACTAATTCCACATGAAACTTGAGGTTTCCCAATTTTTATTTTTATTTATTTTTATGAAATGTTTGTTATATACTGTTTGGAGGAAATTATATTGACAAAGATGTAATTTTGATGTAAGCTTGATGGTATGTCGCGCGGGAGAAGCTCTCTCTCGTGTTGGTGGTTGAAGCGGAAGGTTGTGCTGTAATATACGTTTTAAAGGTTCGAGTGTGTTTTTATACCACCTAAGTTACGCCATTTTCAGCGAGTAACGCGAGTGACTATCGTGTAAAAATGAACAAGAGAATATAGCAGTGCTTTTACCGGGATGCTGCGCTTCATATACATTAATAGTCGAATTCCAAGTTTAAAATTGAAAAATTATTTTTCTTTGCATTTGTCGTTAACCAGCTACACACTTCGAAATATAGACAACCTAATAAACATCCGTACTAGTTTGTATACATATAGGCAACTAATTTCACCTGAAAATTGTGTTTTCTTTTGAAAAGTTGGTTGCCTACAATAATACTCTATATCCAAGTTTAAAATTGGAAAAATCCTTCCTCTTCGTATATGTCTATAACCACTTATGCACTTCGATATACAGGCAACCCAATTAACATCCGTTCTATATTATATACATATAAGCAACCAATTCCACATGCAAATTGTGGTTTCCCAAATCTAAATGAAATTTGGTTGCCTATAATTGCTTTAACACATTTTCATGAAAAGTTGGTTGCCTACCTTAACAGTCTATATCCAAGCTAAATAATCCTTTCTCTTTACATTTGCCGATAACCAGTTATGCACTTCGAAATATAGGCAACCTAATTAACATCCGTACCAAGTTGTATACATATAGGCAACTAATTACACATGAAAATCGTGGTTTCTCAAATCTACCTGAATTATGGTTGCCTACAGTTGGTTATTAAGATCTTCATGAATAGTTCATTGCCTACATTAAAAGTCTACATTCACAAATTTATGATTTATTTGAAATTTTTTGAAAACTTACCAACAACATTGAGCATAATGAAATGACTCATTTTCGGCTCGGTGCTCACTTGGCACTCGTATTGGCCGGCGTCGCGGGCTTGTACGTATTTCACCTGCAGCGTCCACGTATCGGTGGCTTCGACGAGGAACGCCTGGAAGCGGTCGTCCGCGATAAACGTATAGCGGTCCACGGTGAGGATGTGCGCGTCGCGGCGTCGTATCCACGAAACGGATTTGTTGCCCAGCTGCTTCACCTTGCAGGGGAGGTAAGCGTGCGTGCCCAATTGCGTGGTGATATTTGTCGTTGTTGTCGGATCGAAATACGGGCCTGTGTACAATCCCGTGAAGCGTTTTCTGATTCCATGTGAAGCTGCGTCACCTCCTGCAAAGAATTATAAAGAATTTAATCAAAAATCCTCGAAATTACGGCAATTAAGTACAAGGGGTTATCAAATGTTTTCTTGTAGTTCTCTGTACATATTTCGTTTAATATCTAAATTTTTTAGCGCTTTGTGCAGTTTTGGCGCCAAAAAGTACCAAAACGTAAAAGTACCAGATGATAAAATTGAAAAGAGAAAAAGATAAAATTAGTTATTAAATGGCTTTTATGATTTGGTTTGATAGCTCTTTTTTTTCTTCATATTTTTGGCAATTAAACAAGTTGGTGCGATCGATACCAAAAAAGTACCAGAAAGGAAAATTGTTTAAAAAAATACAGTTTTTGTCATATATTGTCATATTTTTATTTGTTATATAGCCAAGACAAAATTTAAGAGTGGTTACAATAAGTACTAATGATTTTCAAAAGTTTTTTTACTTTGAAAATGTATTGGTACCAAAAAAGTACGGAAACAAAAATCTATAAAAAGGTGATTTCTTAATTTTCTCAATTGAAGACAATATATAAGACTAGTAATTTGTAATAATAATTTCAAAAGTTCCTTAGTCTGAAAATTAGTTTGTGCCAAGAAATTGGTACCAAAAATGAAAAAAAAAACTAAGAATGCGTTTTTCAAAATGTTGATTGAAAATTGTTACTAGCGATTACGAGCACTTTAATCATGATTTCATTTCGTTAACTATTTTTCTTCTTCTGTTTTTCGGTTGTATAGCGTTTTTAACGCCTTCCGAACTTTCACCCCGCCTGATCGGGTCTCATCGTACGTGGATTAGCATATGTTTGTTTTTACGGGGACGAGTTGCAGGCCCATCGCCCAACCCTCCTTATTCAGGACTTGGGAAAGTTAACTATTTTCCAATTTCGATATACTTAACATTGGATGGCATTAAAAATATTGTACCAAAAATTACCAAAAATAAATTCGTAACAGAAAATAGTTTTGTAATATATATCACTATCGAAGATTAAATATAATAGTACTTACAATTAGTTTTAATGATTTTCAAAAAAAATTTTATTTAATAAAAATTGGTTGGTACCAAAAAATTGTTAGCAAAATAAAACAAAAACTCAAAAAATTGCTTTTTCAAAATAATGATTGTAATTTATTACGTTCTATGATTCATATTGAATAATATTTTCCTGTTAATCAAAATTTATTCCAACACAAATTTCTTGCTCTAAATTACTTAGTACACAAAAAAGTACCAAACATGGTCCCAAAGACTAAAACTTTACCTAGAACTTCCAAAAAAATGTCTTATATTAAGCAGTCTTTAGGGTTTAAATGACCCGAGGAGATTTAAAGGTGTGCAAAATTAAAATTACGAAGATTTTCGGATGTTGGAGGCTTGGAAACATAAAAAAATATAATATAATATAATATAATATAAAAGTAAATTTGATAAATTGGTATCAATGTAAAAAGTTACCAAAAACATACAAAATTCATTTTTGTGGGATTTTTAAATTAAGGACAAACATATTAATATAATTATTGTTATTAATTTTTAAAGAGTTCCTCTCACTGAAAATTGTCGCGTACCAAAACAGTTACCAAATAAGAAAAACAAGCAATAACTGTATTTTCCAAAAAAAACTTTCGATAATTCATAATGAAAACCATGCTTCCTCTTAATCATAATTTCTTCCAAAACAATTTTCTCTCTCCAAATTAGTTAGTCCCAAAAAAGTACCAAACTTGGTGCCAAAGACTAAAACTTTTTCTAAAACTTCCAAAAAATGTTTTATATTAAGCAGTCTTTAAGGTTTAAATGAGCCGAGGAGATTTAAAGGTGTGCGAAATTAAAATTACGACGATTTTCGGATGTTGGAGGCTTGGAAAAAGAAATTTGATAAATCACGAGGCTCGTGTTATTAAACTGGCAAATGGTGCGAACACTGTATTGTCCCTTTTATCTGCGAAGCAGAGCAACTTCATGCCTCCACCTCCACTTCCTCGTCCCGCTCTTAAACTGCCCCGCCGCCGCCCCCGAAAACGCCGGGAGTCTCGATAAATGGTCGCGGCCGCCTTTCTGGAAAAGTAGGGAATGAGGAAAAGTCGGGACGGGACGACGCTTTTGAAAGGCTGGCGCGCCAGTGCCAATATCTTCGAAACTAACGCACGTTGGTTTTATATCGCTCCGGCTGCAGCCTGTCGAAATGTTCGCCGCTTTTTTCCACCACCCCCTCGCCTAGTCCTCCCTCACATTCCTGCTCCTGCTTCATCCCACTGGCGATGGCGATGGCGCCATCGTCGTGCAACCCGTTTTTAAGACGCCGGAAGTGGGGAAGGTTAAAATGCCAGTTATATAAAACGCGTCCGCGCTAAATTTTCGAGATGGTGTCCCTCTGCCTCTTGCCCCTTCAAGGGGCGCGTGTATCGTGAATTATGTTTGAGAGGCGGAGGCGGTGGGCCTTCATCCACACGCGGTGCGCACTTCCTTGCGAAAGATTTTCGTTATTTATGCGCAATATAAAGTTGATTATACGCGACGCGGCACGGTGGAACCGGTGAAAGTTGATCACATTTTTGTTGCTTGACTAGGCCTCATTCGGAATCATTCGGGATCAATATTTAGAACAGGGTTTCTCAGAATATCCTCTTAAAATAACTTAAGGGGAGTCCTTTTTTAATATTCCTTTGAAATCCCTTTGAAATCCCTTTGAAAATTTAGCAACCTAAAGTTTAGGAACCTAGAAAAGGTCCTGGAAAGTTTCTCTTTTCATTTACTCGGTTTTTTTAAATATACAACCTAACAAAATTGTTTAAAAAACGCTGATTTGACCAATTGCAATCACAAGGAGGAAAGTGGTTTCAAATTTTAAGTCACGAATTTGAAGGTGAAGGCTTAAGATTAGCTTCGTTGCGTGAGCCGGTGATGCAAGGATTTTCAGCTAGCGGTTTTAGTAAACGTTTGGAAGGCATTTAGGGATGAGTAGGGAAAGAGGAATGGGAGTGAGAGAAGGAACGTGATGCAGGAAACCTTTGCATTTGTCTGTTTACCAAGCTTTGTGTGTATATATCGTAATATCATCATCGTTTGCTGCTGTTTGCTGCGTAATTGAAATGATACGGAGGAATGAGAATACAGAGATTGGGATGGGAGTTTCAGAGGCTCGTTTCCTTTCGGGAAAGGAGCACGATGGAAATGAGGGTTTGTGTCTACTGGGAAGCGGGGATGCAAGGAAGCAGGGAGGCAGTGAGGCTGGAATTGCGATATTGAAGATCTGAATAGATGCAATGAGATAGTATAGAGAAAATTGAGGATTATTGTAATTGAATTGCCTTAATTTTGATAGAATCAAGAGAACTCTAATATAAAAGAAGATTATTATATTGAAGACTATAATGTTAGATACTCAAAGTTATTGCCTCACTTATACCTGTTTATATGCTTATTTTGTAGACTTCTATTCAAAGTTTTGTAATATATACTATGTTATATAATGACGTGTATGTGTATGACTACAATTTAGTAAAATAAGAAAATTTAGCAAACTTCAAGTATATACTAGGTACCAACCTCTAAACAACAAAAAATGCCAAAGAGGTAAAAGCTACAATGCGTCGCAGCTGAGTTTACATAGTTTTGAAATTTTTGGGGACTGTCACACCGGCGGCGTCGCCTCGCCTCGCTTCGTGGAGCTTCGAATTTCGAAGCCCGATGCGTTCACACAGCGAGCACGATTCGGCTTCGCATTTCGGTGGCACCCACCCGTCGGCTTTGGTGCACCCTCGCCTATACCGTTGATGACTTCTAAACATGTTCAGATCGGTTTTCGTTTTTTCTCCATTTCATTTGTTTAAATTATTATTTTTTAATTCTTTGAGAACATTTAAAAGAAATGTTTAATATCTAAAAGGTTATATAAATTAAGAAGGGATTATAGAAATTCAATTTTAACTTAAAATTACAGCATATTTTAATTAACAATTTCGAAAAGTTTAGACTCCATTTTCGTAAATCTACGAGAAAAAAGTTGTAAGCTATCCAATATCCAAAGGCAATTTAGAGCCATCGCGTTGGTTTACAGCAAAACCAATTGCAATAGTTTTGTGTTAATCCCGCCAGTCAACGCTAATATCCCTTTAGCTGTCGTAATCTGCACTTAAATTGCAGTCTACGAAGGCATTTACTTCAATTTAGCAACGCAATATCGCCGCCTCCGCGCACATTTCACAAATTAACATGCGAAGCCAATATGAGGCATTCGCAAACTGCAAGAGAAACCGCAACAAATCTCGAATGAAACAAAATCGCCTTTTCGGAAATTCATAAAATAACGGTCTATTTTTGCTATTTACAAACCTAAATACACAACAACAAAATAAGAGAAAAAACGGAAATTGAAAAAAGGAGAAAAAAACACTAACAAAGAGAAAATGAGAAATACAAAGAATGAGGAAACGGGTAATACAAATAATGAGAAGAAGGGAATTACACAAAACGAGTAAAAACATATAAATTAAAGGACAGAAAAAAAGAGGAAACATTGAATTAATTCGATTTACAATGCGAACTCCATTTCAACTGATCGAATCCTAATTCGTAATTACGCGTCGTAACGCGTTAAAATCTCGTTTTGCGTGCGGTTTTACGATTACAATCCCACTTTACCAGGATGAGGGTGATTTTGGGGATGATATGACTCTGGTTTGGGGTAGTTAGAGGAAGCTAGGCGCAGTTGGGGGAGTCTGGGGTATCTACTAGGTTTGGAGGTACAGAATATTGTGTAACGTTTTTGGTCCAAACTAGTCCGGGACTGATAGGAGGAGAAGGAGAGGTGGTTCTGTCCTGGGGATGATCTAAGCATGGTTTGGAATATTTTGAGGGTAGCTAGGGATATTTGAGGTAGTTGGAGTAGGCTAGGTTTGGAGGTACAGGATATCGTGTAACGTTTTTGGTTCAAACTAGTCTAGGCGCAGTTGGGGGAGTCTGGGGTATCTACTAGGTTTGGAGGTACAGGATATTGTGTCACGTTTTTGGTCCAAACTAGCCCGGAACTGATAGGAGGAGAAGGAGAGGTAGTCCTGTCCTGGGGATGATCTAAGCATGGTTTGGGATATTTTGAGGGTAGCTAGGGATATTTGAGGTAGTTGGGGTAGGCTAGGTTTGGACGTACAGGACATTGTGTAACGTTTTTGGTCCAAACTAGTCTAGGACAGATAGGAGTAGAGGAGTAGCAGTGGAAGTCCTGTATAGTCCTCTATGTATATATGTATATACATTGATGTGAGTGTGTCTGTGAGAGGGATGAATAGAAGGATGAGCAGACAATATTGAGTCGTCCGCTGGACGTTCCACATTGTAATGAACAATGAGCCATCACAGGCACTCACTGCCCCGATGCGTCACCCAAACCCTTTTCCCGGTCAGAAAACCACCGACTAAAACGCCCGGTCGTGATGTGGCGTACGGGGGCGGTGAAGGGTCGGTTGGCCTGCAATTATCCAGATCGATTCTTCGGATGTATCGTGTCGCGCGGGGCATTAATAGCGGAAATGCCGTCGCGCAGCGGCTAGCAAACGCTGAATTTGGCTTATTGTTGCCATGGATTTCCAATTCCAAGATTATTTGCTTTTCCTCGATTTTAATTGAAAAGAAAAACGCTTACTATAAAAAAGCTTTTTTTTTCATTTAGATTTCATAAGAAAATTGAAATATATTTTAGATACAATTTATTTTTGGTTCTAGGTATGTTACCCGAATGATTTTGCTGTAAGATTACGTTCTACAAGCTTCTACAAGGTTCTCTTCGACAATATGTAGCAGGAAATCAGATCTAAAATTTTCATTATAATTTTTTAATAAGAACTTTATTTTAAGAGTATTGCTTCAATTAGGCATCATTTTTTTTTAAATTGATGCGTCTATTTCGAATTAACGCATTGAAGAATAACCCTAGAACTTTAACCGATTACATTAGGCAACAAAGAATAATTAGGCAACTTCTAAGGCATTGTATAGACCCTTAAAACAGTTTTTAATTTAAAAAAAAGTATAAAAAGCCTTCCACTTTAAAAATATATTTAAAAAACTTAAGGATAAGTGAAAATCATTAGAGTTTGGCCTTAGTATTTGATTCTTCCTGGTCCTACAAATAAATTGGCGAAATTGCGAATAATATAAGGAGTTTTCCTTCGTCGTAAGCAGCTATGTGAATAGAGATATTATATTTTGAAGTAGTTAGTTTTTCCAAGATGTTTAAATGCAATTTAACATGCACATTTTAAGAAAATTCATCATGTAATATTATCTTAAATGCACTCCTCAATTTTTCTTCAGAATATGAATAACTGAATATATTCTTAATAAAATTAGACTTGTTGAAAATCTGTTAATAAAATCTGAACGAAGATATCAAAGTTTGAAAATGAATTAAAATTAGGATTGTGCAATTTCTACAGATTTTAACACTTATAAAAAACAAATGCATAATTTTCATAATTCTGAATATTCTAAAAGTATTTTTTTGAATTTTGGATGCTAATTTGCCAAAAGCAGGAATAGAAAAGTTTAAATTTTGGTTTGTCGCTATCTTCTATATTTTTGTTATGTTTTTTCGGTCTAGTGCCTTCTTGACAAGATGTTCGATGTTTAAATGCTACTTCGACAAAATGTAGTAGGGAATCTGCTCTGGGCCAAACTTTTTAGCGGAACTTCCTTCTATTTTTTAAAAGTATTTTGGGAATTGACATGTGTAAATGCGCAGTGCGACTTTATGTAATTATTTTCCCGCGAGTTGTAAGTTCGCGGAGCTTCCCTTAAGAAGATTTGATATGCCCAGCAGAGTAAGCAACACAGAAGAAATATTACACAAAGAAGAATATGGTACAGACGCGTAGGAATAATGGTGTAAAAGAACTTACTCTTGATAATGCTGGACAAGAACTGATTTATTTCACACATTTCAAAGCGCAAGAAGCGCCAAAGATGCCAACTTAAGTGGGCAGCGGTTAGTCGGCCGGACGCATGCGCAGCTTGGCAACCCTACTTATCAAGGGGCAAAATGTCCCTAGCAGCTTACCTGGCGCGAACATACCGCTCCCCATTGAACGACCCGTTCAATATACAAAAGGAAATATGCAAAATAACAATAACATATTACGCGGTAATACATAATAAAACGAAGAGGACATACATTGATAAATAGAAATCAGCAATGAATGATTATACATAATGCATAATAACAGTTCAAAGAAGAAACTTCAAGAATAAGACAACAAACAAACATAAAAGATAAACAGAATACAATCAGTCGGTCTCTGAACGACACCAGACGCAGTTTTCACATCGGCCACGCGCACAACACCATCTGTTGTGAACGGCGACGCAAGTTTGAGGCCTTTTTTTATATTTGTCGCCAAATTATCAATATTTAGTCTGGCGTGAAAGAACTTTTGAACTGTTTAGTCT
>JAODAC010004295.1:0-33179 GCA_027575185.1 Mimaenictus wilsoni
TCGCATCTCGCACGGCTGGGCATCTCGCTCACCTTTCCCTCCAAATGTATTCGTGGCTGCCTATATGAGTTACAAATTCGCATAACAAAATATTAAGAAACAGCGCCATCTCGTGAAAGGTATGTTAAATAAAAATAGATCCAAATGTCATAAGTATAATATAAGTTGCCACCTGCTGGTATATAGGTTATAATGCACGGTTTAAAATGTAACTGCACGCGAGGTGCAGAAGATACTATTAATAAGTAGTGTTCTATAAAACATACCGAAAATGTTCAGTGACGATAGTGATTTTGCTCCTCGAAAGTCCAAATTATCCCAGAAAACATCACCTAAAAAAACAACCACTATGGGGATGCAATCATTCAAGAGCAAGGTGCGAGGTATGAATCGTATGAATATAAACAATCTGCTTAAGTCGAAAGCATTATCAATCGGGAAGAACCCACATTCGAAACTATCCATACAACGTCTACAACCGCAAACACTCAAGCATAAATGTAGGGATGATGAGGGCGATTCAAGTTACTGCAGTTCTAACGAAACATCGAAGAAAGTAGGTTTGAAAGATTTTATACAAATCCAGGATTCAACTTCGAGTAACGAAGATTGTGAAAGTGATGATAATTCAAATATAACTAATCAAATTACTAATAAACAACAGGCCGATCATTTGCCGTCTGAAAAAACGATGAACATATATGAAAATGGTGAAAGATATTTGGATAGAAACGTGGAAACAGTTAAGAAACCATCGCTTTCTGTTTCTAGTTCAAATAAGTGTAAGGTGGAGGTACTCAGCTCTATCATAGTGAGATCAAAACAAAGTTTAAACAAAGTTGAGGTGAGCCCAAAATGTACAAAAGTGCCCAGTTCTTCGGAGCCAGGGTATTCTAAAGTTTCATCTTGTGACGAAGGGGAAAGTGACAGTGAAGATGTTGTAGAAGACAAAAATGTTGCAAGTATGAAATCGAGTTTGTAAATGTATAAAATTGATCAATGTATTATTTTTAGGCACAATCATTGCTGGGAAAACTAAAAGAAGTGATGATGAAGGGCAGTCTTCAAATTCCGAATCAAGTGATTCAGATTCTGTATCATCTTTTCACTTTCATATCGATAAAGACATAGAAAAAAAGAGTAAGGCGCAATTTTCGGCAAGACTTCCAGCAATGTCTGAAGAAGATGAAACTGATAGAGATGAATTCCAAGGACGGAACGTTTCAAATTCCTCAAAATACGTTCCAAGCAAACTAACACATCAAATACATTTTAATTATGTCACAACAAACAATTTGGGGCTGGTTCGCCTCGACAATGCCTTCAATATCAGTGAGATCTCAGAAGATGAAGACATTTTCTTCCTAAAAGTTGATAAACAAATAGATCCTATGTCTCTCGTGAATTATGGGCTAACCTTCGAAAGAATTCAGAATATATCCTTAAGGAAAGCTGAAACAACTGAAATGTTGAATTGTGTAGTAGAATTTGATAAAGGGGATAAAGAAAAATTGTGTGTGATTGGAAATAGCTCAGGAGCGTGTGGTATCAGGCATTTGTATACACACGGATCGTTCACTATCAATACACAACAACAAAAGGCTGAAGTAGTTACAGTTGTAGAATCTAAAAAAGAGGCGAAGTTTATGTTGCCAAAGGAGAATTTTGTTTTGGATAAGAAAAGTGTGAAAATTTTAGACGATTTAATTGATCACCAACTTTCAAATTTTATTTCGGATTGTGACTCCATTGGACAATCTTCTAAGTTATCATATAAAAAGGAGACGTCGGAATATGTAGACGATAAGAGTACAGTTAATATCAAAGAAAGACCACTAAAACTTAGTGAATGTGGGGAACAGAGTCAAGTTGTGTTTGGAGATCTACCACAATCGACAATAACTGAGAAAGTGATGAAAAAAGATTATCAGAAGGAGAAAATTGACAATGTACAAGCTGGCCTTGACAAAGGTGAAACCATCGATGATTTTCTTAATCGGTCCTTGGAAAAGTTAAGAAAACCAATTGAAAATATTTCAGAAAAATCACCTACTGTTAATGTGGTCGACAATCAAAATAAATTTTGCACATCTCTCAAAAATATTACAAGGTTGCATAAAAAATCAAAGAAAGGAAATAAAATTATTGGTAATGATCAGGAAAAACATGTGAAAACTTTGAATAAAATTAGATCAGTTGATTTTGAAAATAATGAAACAAATTTATCGACAAAAAGTAATAACATGGTGAAGAATGAAGATAAAATTTCAAAATGTGAGAAAATAAAAAATTATTTGGAAACTAGTAGTCAAGACAAGAATAAAGCTGGCACCGGAAATAATTTATTGGAAAAAAGAACTATAGACTTCGAAAATGAAGGGAAATTTAACCAAACTGCTAATTTAGATAATGGTACAGTTGTTCATTCAGGACAATTTGGCTCACCTGATAATTTTGCCAAAAAAGAACGCACAAGGTTGAAAAAATCAACAAGTTTTGGCAATAACCAGGAATCTCAAACTATTGGTGATTGTAGGGCTGCCGTTGATCCGGGCAATATATATCCAGAAAATATGTTAACAAATGCAAATAAAATAAATAAGGAAACACTTAGCATTGAAGAAAGTCGCAATATAATTAAAAACCTGAAACTGAATAGTGAAGATAGTAAAATAATCGAAAACCTCATTAGTAATATTAGAAATGAATATGAAATGAAATTGGAAGCTGCCCTCTCGGGTATATCAGTAGATAGTCGTAAAATTACGAAAGCTGTATACAATCACGTTGGCGATAGTTCTAATAAAAGTGAGAAAATCTCAAATGATGCTAATATAATGACAGAAGACCCCTCACAATTTAAAAGGTCACAAAAAAAGATTGATAGTGATATTGGTAACGTTAGATTCGATTATTTGGTAGACAAAGATAAAAGTAAAGAAGAATTGCAAGAGAAGACTATTGTATCACCGGAATTGTCATCTATGACTGAAACTACTAAAAAGAAGAGGACGAAACATAACAAGGAACAAAACATAAGTGCAACTATCTTTGATGATGTTGATAATTTAATAGAATCCTTGCACAAGAAAGATAAAGAAAGCGTACAAAGCGAAAACATTGTTAAACCTTCAGCCGAGTCTTTAACTGGTTGTGATCTTAATAAAAGCCAACTGAAAATAATTAAACGTGGGGAAGCACATGAAAGCAAAAAACATAAAAGTTCATCACTGACTGATGAAACTAAAGACGAAGGTGCACAGAAAAAACTTAAGGCAAACAGGAAAGATCAAAAGAACAATAATTTGAAAGAAACATCGAAGGAATCAGATGATGGAACTGATATGGTTGTTAAGAATTCAAGGAAAAAGAAAAAACGGAAGGGCAAAACTGAGTCAAATTTACCTTCCTTTGAGGAACCACCTGTAGATTTTACAAACATGAAAAATTCTCCTAAACACAAGAAGAAACTAGAAAAATTTGAAGAGGGGACCATGGAACCTTTCCAAAAATCTAAGAAACCTAAAAAACAAAAGGAGAAAGTAAAATTTTCATCACAGATTAAACAAATTTTCATAATACCGGAAGAAGTACCTACTCGCAAAGTGTCACCAAGTGCAAAGAAAAGGATTGATTCTGATGAAATTTCTCCTTTAGAGAATAAAAAATTAAATGCGTTAATGAATAGTACTATGTACAGTCCCAGTGTAAAAACTATGTTCGATCCGAATGAAACTGCTATTTCGCCGTTGAAGAAAGTAAAAGAATGTAGGGCATTGACTATAAATGCAGGCGATAGTATGAAGGTAACATCACAAAGTTCGCCATTGAAGCAAATGAAGAAGAGAAAACGTCAACTGAGCAGGAATTTTGACCAAGAACTGAAGGTTGAAGAAAATATTGCCAGCAACAAACTTAGGAAACGACGAATGACTTTGACTTAAATTTTATCCGATTTGTCTTTCTTTTTGTTTCATTTCATAATGTTAGTTCAATTAAATAACTACAAGATTGTAACCATTTATGAAGGATATTATTAATTTCTTTATATTATGTTTCTTGTTTGAAAATGTGATGACCTTTAAGCCTTGATTAAATCATAAGCCAGATCTCCAATTTCAGGTAAAAAAGTGACAACAGTTTAGGAGGTGAACTGCGATGGCGCTCGCTTCGATACTAGACCTGTTAAGCTCGCCTTTGTACCGAAACTCGGAGTTGGACGTTTTTGAAATACTACTTTAAATGGGTTTTCTTTCCCATGGGTTTGCTCCGAGTTTGAAACCCTATCTCGCGAGTTTAAATGATATACGTGGAGATGCTAGATATACGAATATTCCGACTCTGAGGGGAAAGCGAACAGAAGACTTTACAGGCCGTAAAGTCTTGTCAGGGGGAGAAAGTTAGGAAGAGCGCTATTCAGCGCGTGGTACCACTTGTTTTTCCAAGCATAGCTTGTTCGTTACTCTTATCGTGTGGTGCACACATTTCGCCTCCGCGCTTTGCTTATCGGCACGCCCCTCGTGCATACGCCTCCTAGAATTATTTCGGTTTCCTAAATTTACATTTAATCTACACAAAACATGCCTTTGGACTAAACTTTCCAGAAGTGGTTTTCCTGTTATTTAATATGAATTTCTTAATCAGCTTTTCGCATTCGTGACAGTATGTTGTACAACCATAATAAATTACATTGCCTCATTAACACATTATTTAATCTTGCTAAGCTTCCGCACCACATCAACAACAGTGTGGAACTTACAACTCCGACATAAGGTGCTCTTCATAAAATGCTCATTCCACCGGACACTCCGCTATTTATGTTCTGTAGGCCTCCAGATCGAATAGAGTGGAATACAGGTAGATAAGAATTTTATGGAAATAAAATTAGTCACATTTTTTACTCCCGAAACATCTATTTCTTTCTTCAACATCTTCTACAATTTGCATCGTGGACTACCCACGAATCCTGCGTAAATTAAAGGATCCCCGATAAATCGCGGGTTGATGTTTCTGTTCGTAACACTAGTGTAAACTTATAGGGGTCGCCAGAAAGTGTTTTTGCCTACGCTGCAAACGATTATTTCCTAAAAAGTTTCGACGGAAGTCTGATTCTTGATGAATCTATTTGTTTATTTGGTAATACTGAAGCATCCATTAAAATACTTTGCTATTTGTGAATCAATCGAATTCTGGGAAGTTCCAAAATATCCAATTTCACTACAATTATGTAATTATTTTAAATGTAAATATCTATATTTGTCGCATTCGCAATATACAATTAAAAATAATATCAATATATATTTTTTGTATTATTGTAAATTTTCATGTAAAGTCTAACAGATCGATGTCATTAAAATGTATGTGCGAATTATGTTATTATATATTTGTATTTAGTCCGATCGGACCGGGCCATTATTATTGATATAATTACTTTAAATATTGATTAATCGTGAGTCCATGCTCGAAATATGTAGTTTTTAATAATGTCCTCATTTGACTATACCTATATTATTATTGTATTTTCTCAGTACACGGAATAGAGAAATCTGGCAATATCAGTGACGCATACACTGATATTGCCGAGATACCATATATATTAATGGTTTCCCTAAAATGATGGAAACTGTAAAAGTTCAGAAATTTACTTTTAGGTGTTACTGTCGAATTTCGATTTGATCGGTACTGGAAATATGGATAAATTCAAGATGATATTTCGATATCGATATATCAGAAAATTGAAAATATCGTTGTCGACAAATATCGTCATCATTAATATTTCACCATCGTTTGACATGTCTGGCGACGGGTATGTGTAATTCATAAGTGACAAATTTCAAGTGACACGTTGAAGTGCTCACTCCTAAGGGTAAGGGAAATGTGAAAAAATTGAATATATAGGCAGGGCCATTTCTCCAAAATCGGGGACGTCGACTTTAGTAGCGATCTAGAATATCGCTCCTAATTGTAAGTAATTAATCTGAAAAAAATTCTTTCAGGCGATTGTAGCAAATTCATTCTGAATCGATTGGTGTAAAACTTGTTTCCATAACATTTTTCTGGCCAACAAAATGTCACGGTTAGTACACTCAACTTTCATGAAATTAATGTCTTTCTCTCTGAATCGATAGGTGCATGATTTATAATATTAGGATTACGCGAAGTATGAATATAATTGACAACTTAAAAAATAGTCATTTATAGGAAAACTAAAGTTTTGCACGTTATCTTTCCCCATGACAACATGACCACTTAGGGCTTTATCGGATCTAGAAGTACAAACTAAATTGAATGGAGAGTTAATTATTACTTAAATGAAAATTATACGATTTGTATATTAAAAAATATTTTAAAATAAAGTTTGAATTTCACATTTTAGTTCCACCATTTAACAGGCAAGTGATACTTGCAGACTTGAATTATTGGATAGTGTAAAATCATTACATGTAAGCAGGAGGATCTGGGCGGTTCTACAACTACTGCTAGTATGCATCCACATGTATAAATTTATTGAATCTCAATATAGGCAACCCATATGACTATATTTTTACACGATAAACACTCGCGTTACTCGCTGAAAATGGCGTAGATTAGGTGGAATAAAAACACATTCGAACTTTTAAAACGTATATTACAGCACGACCTTCCGCTTCAACCACCAACACGAGAGAGAGTTTCTCCCGCGCGTCATACCATCAAGCTTGCCCACAAGCTTCCCCTACCTTCGTACCCAAAACCACCCGCATAACTTGTCCGCAACCAACATTACATCTTTGACAATAATTTCCTCCAAACATCACGACCACCTTAAATGTTTACATTTAACAAATACATAGAAACAATAATTGAAACACAACAAAAATAACAAAACCTAATTAATATCTACTGGCAACCTTGCCACATATCGCGTTGCTCTGGTCACCTCCCCCTTGGAGGTTTTCAACTGTAGGACACGGTTGACTCTATCCGCTCCTGGCCTAGTCTCCACTACCCGCGCCAGTGGCCAATGTAGTGGTTCAGCTGGCTCCTTTAACACCACTAGGTCACCCCGTTGGACTCCGCGAACTGGACCTTAACGAGCACGAGAATGCAACGTCGTCAGGTATTCACTCCTACATCTCTTCCAGAAGTCCTCTCTCAATTTCTTCAGCCGTTCCCATCTCTTCAGTGTCTCCATTGGTCGAATCACATAGGACTCAGCTAGTGGAATGGCTCACCATGCAGGTTTTGCTGTTATCAGGTTGTCGAGGGGGAATTCTATGATTTGAGGATTTTCAGACATCCTTTCGTTGTAGGTCTCTTTGTTGTTTTACACGTTTCTCTATCGTAATCGACGGCTTATGATGTAGGCACGATTTTTGGATATTACCATATGGTCTGATCATTGTGTTTTTGCTAACAATGACATTACATATGTAACTAAAATTACAAGAGCAAATTAGTTACGTCCATGTATATGTAGATACTCACAATAAGATTATTGGATGCATGTATGAAGCCGAGACTGTTGTATGGTGTGGAAGTGTGGGGACTATGTGAATGGGAAACCTTAGAGAAGGAACAGTCGTGGTTCATCAAATATGATGGGCCAGCAATATTGTATTGTAAGAAATAGGATGAATGACTGTTAAATGGGAGCCAGTTAGCAAGGTTGTAAGGTTTTGAAGAGAGAATGAATAGAATGGAAAGCGGTAGATTGGTGAACCCGGCCGACTTATGTTGACAAAAATGTTTATATAGAATTTGGCAATTTAGTGTGAATTTGAATTACAAATATTTGAGAGCAAGTACTTTGTAATGATTTTTCCTAGCAACTACTATCATACAGTCTTATTTGAACGACTCCAGACTAGCTATCATTGATATTTGAAAGAAGAACATGTAATCATTTAGCACAATTAATGAATTTACAAAGAAATTAATTAATTGAAATAGAAATTTAACGCGGAAAGAGAAAATTTGAAGCCCCCGACCGGTTTTGAATCCGCGACCTTTGGGATACCAGCCCAACGCGCTATCAAGTAATTGTTACGTTTAGTGTATGTGTGTGTTGTTGGTTAGATGTAACTCGTTCTCTCGATATTGTCCCTTATTGACTGATAGTGGTTGAAAGTTGGTTGATAACTCAACTATCATAGGTGGCTCAGCTGTAATGGCTCATTGGCATCGATTTCCATCAATCTACAAGTGTTTGCATTTGGATCGACAAATTTTTAAAATTCATATAGGTCGAATCATCCGGTTTATAATACAACAACGTTGTGGACTATTTTTGCATAAGGAATGGTGTTTTCTCTTTCAGCATCGGTTGACGTTGATTGGACGACTCTTTCTAGTCCTTCAGGATTCAGCTTGCTCTCGTACAGGGTGACAGTATTATTTGGTGTCTATCCCAATTCAATGCTTTGCTCTCGTGGATAAGTGTTGACCATGTACCTCGTAGTTGTTGCAAAATCTTTTCTGTTCATTGAAGATGTGATGTCCTCGACGTGGTGTAGTCTTTACTCAAAATCAGGTGTTATGTGTAGGTGTGTGTGGTTATGTATGTGTTACATAAAAATAAAAAAGTCATATTTAAAAACAACAAAAATACATGCTAAAAAATCGTGCTAAATACTTTATGCTAAACGAGTGCTTATGTTCGTACTTACTTCTTTAAATTTTTGATCAATTTCGTGTTCAAAATTCGTATTACGTCATATTATTTCTTTACACTATTTTGATACATTATTTCATAGTGATTATCGTAGTGCAATTGATTTCATTTCGTATTTTTAAGGTTTTAAAAACTTTTCCACATTTAAAAATTCGTTCTCGTCTTGTAATATTTCCTTCACTTAGATCCCATACCATTTTGTTGTCGTATATATTCACATTCAAAGAAATGCGCTACATTGAGGAGTATATCACAATGGGGACATTCAGGTTTTGGATTACCTTCTAGTAGGAATAAATGGGTTGCGTTGGTGTGACCAATGCGCAGCCTACTGATTATTACCTGTTGTGATCTTGTGAGGAAGGTACAGTCCACCTTCTCGCAAGGAACTGATCTCGACTCTTATCTATACCTTGCTAATTGTGATTTCCACCAGTCTAGTATAATTTCCTTAATCAAAAATTTGTGGTCCGTTAAGGGTACCGGTGGGAAATGGACGTCATTAATTAGAGGATTACGACTAGCGGCAGAATCAGACGCCTTATTGTCAGCAATGCCGATATGACTTGGGCACCAGAGAAGTTCAATAAGCAATCCCTCATCCCTAGCAGCCACCAGGCTTTCTTGTAAATTTCTTACCCACCCAGTAGATTTGGCCCTATTCTGAAGTGCTAGGAGTGCACTCTGTGAGTCTGTTATGATTATGAGTACGAGGTAAATAATTATGACGAATGTACACAGATGCATGCCATATCGCGTAAACTTCTGCAGTAAAAACTAAGCTAAAATGAGGTAGTGTCCACGAAAAACTTTCATTTCCACAAACAAATGCAGAACCAACCCCGTGTTCATTTTTGGATCCATCCGTATACACCTGAGTCCAATTTTGGTAATTGTTTGAAAGATCAAGAGAATTTTGTCGGAGCGTGGATATTGACGTTTTCTGTTTCAAAAATGTCTTTAATGACATATTGATCGGAATGGTAGGAATAGTCCAGATTGGTATGCCGTTTGTCATGTTCTCTTCTAATGGTGACGATAAGTTCAGCCGATGAGCAGTTACCAATTCTCTGAAAACGATATTAGCAGGTCTGGTGACTGTGGGGCGTTCAGCGAAAATATTCCGGTTTCTCAGAAAAGGCGTCTGAACTCAAAGTCATCAGAGCTTTCATCTTAACTCCATACCAAAGCAACTTGTGTTGTCTCCTTAGTCTAAGGGGCATAAGGTTAGCCTCATATGCACCCTGAAGATGGATTTGGTCCAGTTTCTTCAATATTGTTGTTCTTGCAGAGGATAGAACTAAACTGCAATACTCCAGATAGCACTAGCGCACGATAAATTGAAAGTAGACTACTTTTTGATGAGCCCTATTGAATGCTGCATAGGTAGCGGAGCACATTCAGTCCGCTCTGGCATCTGCGGACGGCAACCTCCACGTGGGGTTTCCATCATAGACGTGTGTCTACGCAGACATCAATCAACCTGGTATGGTCCACTACCTTTATTGCGATTCCTCCTAATGTTAAACTAGGCATTGGATGTGGTAGACGTAATCTACAGAAGTGAATACATGTAGATTTTTCACTGGATAATCTGAAACCACGGCGTCCAGCTGTTTCATGAATATGATCCAATTGCTCTTGTCTCCATCATGAAAGATTGTAAAGTCATCCACAAACAAAATGCCATCATTTTCTTCTGTTAATGCGCTAGGAAGGCAGTTGACAGCTATGGCAAACAAAACGACACTCAGAATGGAGCCTTGTGGTACCCCATTATCGAGTGTATGTTCGATTGACATTTGTCCATTTAGTCGTACTATGAAAGACCTGTCATGAATTTGCCACTCTTTATCAGAGACTTCCTTCTGATAAAGAGTGGCAAATTCCCACGAAAATCCCATGAATGTAATTGTTGAAGAATTCAATATCTCCACGTCATGTCATAGTCTTTTTCGATGTCTAGAAGACTCAAGTAGTCAAGTAGTCAAGTGACTACGATTTAGAAAAGAAGTCTGAACTGCCCTTTCGAAATATAAGAGAGCATCCTCAGTAGACTTACGTCGACGAAAATTTGTTTGTAGAGGACTTAGGAGATTGCGATTTTCTAAAGTCCACATTAATCTCTTTGCAATCATCTTTTCAAGTAATTTACTAATACACGACGTTAACGAAATTGGCCGATAACTGCTTGGATTAGCTGGATCTTTGCCTGGTTAATGAATGGGAATCACAATTGCTTTCCTCCATTCATCAGGATATCTGGATTCAGACCATAGACGATTATACAACTCTAGTAGACTCTTTTTCCCCCTTTTTGGTAAGTTAGCTAAGAGGGCGTATGAAATCGAGTCCAGGCCTGGTGACGATTTCTTTAGATATGCAAGCACATCCTGTAATTCCTGGGCGGTAAACCGACATTTATACACAAACTTTTCATCTTCGTTAGAAAAATCGAGGTGGACTTGTTCTGTTTGTTGCTTTATTGTGAGGAACTTTTGATCATAGTTGGCAGAAGCAATATTTTTGGCAAAATTCCGGGCCATTGCCTCGCACATACTGACAGTATCAGTTATATATTCGCCATCTCCAAACAGGTGAGATATTTCAGCACTTACCTCCAAACCTCTCCCGTCGTGGTAGTTTCAGAGATCGACGAAACAAAACTTTTCCATTTCGTTCGTTTTTTTGTCAGAATACATCGCCTTGCTGTTGCTCTGAACCTTTGGAATTCCACACAATTTACGGTATTCGGGTTACGCTTAAACGCGTTATATGCACGTTTCTTGCAAACAATTACGTTTTTGAACTCTTCATCCCACCAGAGGACAAGTTTACGTTCTATTGGGCCAGGTGCAATTTGGGGGGTACTAGATTCAGCTGCCTCTAGTACGGCCCTTGTGAAATTCATCACCATCGTGTTTATATCAGGATGTTGGGTTGGAGTACAAAAGCAAGTCTGATAGAGAGACTAATCTGTCTTTTTCGTGTTCAACATTGGACTACGATATTGTGTGAATTTTGGGATATCTGTAGTAATAAAAATTGGATAGTGGTCACTGAACGAGTATTGTGGATACGACGTCCACGAAAGTCGTGTAGACGCACCTGAAGATGATAGACTAAGATCTATGACTTATTTAGTGCCTGATGCCACATTAATATGTGTCATCCCTCCTTCGTTAAGTGGGACAACGCCCAAATTCTTAATCAGGTTTTCAAGATCTCTACCTCGGGCATCACTTCTTACCGCATCCCATTGTGGGGAATGGGCATTAAAATCGCCTAGAAGTAGCCATGGATGTGACAACTGCTGTAATAACTCCTCCACACTTGCAAAGTCCACCCTTTAGTTTGGTGGGATGTAAATACTGCAGATTGTGATATTGAGGGGAAATCCTAGGCGTATTGCTACTGCTTGTAGGTTAGTACGAAGAGGGATTTGTGTCAATGCACAATCACTCCGAATCAGAATAGCTGCACCACACTTGGCTCGACGGTCTCGAGCGTCATCTACCCTGTTCATAATATATCCACGGAGGTTAAAGTTAAAATTTTCAACTACGTGTGTTTCCCGAAGCGTAACACAAAACGGAGAGAACTCCTTCAGCATCAATTGCAGATGAGGTAACTTGCTTATCACCCCGTTGCAATTCCACTGAAGAATGTTTTCAGATCTTTTTGGCATTATAAATGGATAAAAGAATAAATAAATAAAAATAAATAAATAAATAAGTTAACTAAATAAATAAATATATAAATAAGTGACTAGTGGATTATTGCACATAGTTATAGTTATCACATTGAATTTTTCCTAGGTTTACCCTTCGGCCAACCCTTTTGTTTCTTATTCTCCCGAAGAGAATGCACGGTATTCTCCAAGTCAGAAAGCTTCCTTTTTTCTGCATCAACAGAAACCAAGGTCACTTCCATCGGGACCACCTCCTCATCGACTAGACTTACAGTCTCCACAGGAGGACTGCTTACCTCAATCGGTATAACCGGATTGGGGTTTGGGGAACAAGCCGAAACCTGTTTGGATGGGGCCGCAGCCCCGAGGAGTGACGCCTCAATGGGCGTCAATGCTGCTACCAACTTTGGTACCAGCTCATCAATTATGGAAACCGATATTGTCGACTGTTTTTTAGCAACACTTGCATAAGAAGTACTTGGATTAGTACAATCCTTTTCTTGGCATCAAAATACGAAATTTTTTCGCGGACCCTTAACTCTTGGATGAATTGTTCAGTTTGGTACACCGGACAATCTTTTGAACGAGTATTATGCTCACCACTACAGTTTACACAAATGACAGGATTCTCACAAGGAAAACCCGTATGTAATTCTTTGCCACATACACATCTTTGCTGGGCTGTACATCTAACAGATGTATGC
Organism: Mimaenictus wilsoni; assembly: GCA_027575185.1. Taxonomy (NCBI): domain Eukaryota; kingdom Metazoa; phylum Arthropoda; class Insecta; order Coleoptera; family Staphylinidae; genus Mimaenictus; species Mimaenictus wilsoni. The sequence continues at coordinate 13,049 of JAODAC010004295.1, forward strand.
CCAAATTTTTGACATGTAAAGGAACGCATGGGTGCTGTGATTAATTCTCAAATGGGGAGTGAATGAAAGCCTGCCTTGATGCATTTAGGAAGGGACGGTGTTTTGAACGTTAAAACATGAAGAGGGCTTTCAACCAACTCTCCATTTTTCCTACTTTTCGGTCTTCCCGCTTCTATAACATTCTGACTGGACAATTCTTGTACGATTTCCTCAGTTGTACAATTTAATAGGTCTCTACAGTACACGATACCTTTAGATTGGTTTAAGGTTTGATGTTTAGTGACTTCAATATCAAATTTATCAAAGCGTACCATCATTAGTAGCTTTACTGCCTGTTTTGCCGAAACTACTTCCACAAGCAATCCTATTTTTGTTTTTTTACTGAATTAACTTTATGGATTAGGAAAGGGCTCACACGTGAGAAATCTTCCCCATCCTGCCGTTCCACTACGAGGAACCGGGGCCAGGCCTCCTTCTCCTGCGTCAGTGAATTTTGTTGGGAACTCTTTATATTTTATATATGTTTATATTTGACATATAAATCCCACGAGTAGGGAAGAACTAAACGTCGACTGGGCCAGTGTTCCCTTACACCCAGCAAGGCTAATTTAAACCGGAGGTCGCCAGGTATCCGGAGTATAACAAGTTTAAGACTCACTTTCGCAGAGCCATGCACTGTCGGCACTTTAGACCTTAGATTTCGGCGTAACGTGAAATTATAAAAACTGCAGGCTACAGTGCAACACACACATAGATGTGTGTTTGTCAACAAACTACGTTATCTATGTTCCACGTTTTGCCTCGTGCTTATGAGGACAAAAACGTTCAAATAACTTGAAAAATCATACCAATCATTAACACTAATAATTACTGCTTGATATATGAGCACATTTAAGAAACGCACTAGTAGTAAACACTGATATTTAATTTTTCACCGTTGAAATGTTGAGTTTACACTTTTACAAAACATGAGCGCGCACTCGACACGTCCGTTTGCCTCAGCGGTCGGACAGCGAGTCCTATTCCGTTTATTATAAATCAAAAATTGTCTCAATTGATGCTCTTCTCCATATGGGATCTCATTTGGAGCAATACCTATCCGTTCAAACTTGGAAGATTCAGCTCGCTCTTTGCTACTCTTATAACTCTGTTCCTGATCATTTTTATTACTCTCACGTTTATGATTAGACTCATTACTATGACACGGAATATTGCTTTCTTTGTTGGTTTTGATATTTTGTATGACAAGTTTGTGAATAATAACCAATACGTTCACATGAATAACATTTAATTTTGCGATTCTATTTGTTATTATAATGTAAATTGTTTGGATAATAAGACTGTGATGACTCCTTACTCTCGTTGCTTGTTAATTTTTCAGGTTCTTCGTCAACAAAATTTGTAAATTTGAATAAAACAAACACTTTTTACTTTTTTTACAATGTACATTTCGGCTTTCGCCATCATCAGGTACTGAAGCGAAAAGTTACAAAGCGCAGCTTAAGTACTAAATTGGTACAATATTTTGGTGAGTGGGGTGTTTATTACAATATCGGTGTGGTAATTCAGTAATGTGTTGGGATTTGTGTTTATTGCTTTTTGTATGTATATAAAGAAAATGTTACTACTGAGACTAAAAACTACAATCAGGGTCCTAACCTAACAATTTCTGAATCTTAATTTTACTTTCAAGTACAATGTACGATTCAAAGAAAGTACCGTTTTACACCCGGAACAATGTTACATTTCTGAGTCTAAGATCAACAATCAGGGCCTTAACCAAACAATTTCTGAATCTTAATTTCAATTTCAAAATGTAAAAAATATAATTTCTCATAAAAAGTAACCATTTCTAATTGAGAAATAGTTATAAATTCTTAAAAATGAATTAGAAAACGTTCGATAATAAATCAGAAAAAGTACGATTTCCATACCAGAAAAATTATGAATTTGAAAACTGTAAAAAACTGTAACAAATAACTGATATAGAAAAAGCTACAATTTCTAAATTTAAATTTTCAATTTCAGAATGTAAAAATGTATAATTTCTGAATCTAATGCAATTATTTCGGGGTAACTTCAGAGGAATTCCTTAGGGAACTACAAGAAAAGTAAAATATTTATGTTCCTTACCTTTCTGTTCAGGGTCTTCAATTGAGCCCCAGGGTCCTGCACGCGTTTCCTGCATTGAGCATGCTTCAATTGCATCACCAGCTTGGCAATCTTGTTCTTATTCGCCTCCATCTCGGCCAAATTCACCATGTACAATCCACTAGACGCCAGTTCTTTAGCCAGTGCCTCCTTCTGCGTCAGCACCTTGTTCACATTCTCAATCTGCTCGGTGACCACAAGCTGCTCGTGCGACTCCTGCTGCTCGGCAATCTCCTCGTCAGTGATGTAACTCACTACTCTATCCCTCACGTTCGACCAATGGCAATCCTTCATTTCCGCCTCACCCTTCTTGTTCTCTTGCAGTGCAGATTTCATCTGCTGCAATAAGCAAGAAGAGGCATCACGCCCTCTTACATATAGACGAGGAGGTAGTCGTAGCAGGTACCTCGGTAGAAAACCCCGAAGCTACGGTCGCGAGCGCCGGCGCCGGGTCGACATCTGTTTGCGCCTTGTTGTCTACCTGCGTCGTAGGCATACCCGATCGGCATGGGCAAGTACATAATATGCGAACTGTACTTGAAAGCGATGCCGAAGTCAATATTAAGACGCGCGAATGCGCTAATCGTTTAAGGTTGTGCATACAACAAATAAACTGCAAGATTCGGGTCGCGGGCGGGAGCACCGAAAATATTCATCACCAAGTTGATAGAATGCTAAAGTCTCGAAGTACCGATTTCGATGCTGCTGGACAACGGCGTCATGTTCAGCATACTTAGAGTTGGGCGCTAAAGTCGTGTAAACGGCCTGATCCTACAGAATACCGCGTTGGGTTGGATCGTCGGCGGTTATATGACGATGGTCGAGGGCGCGTCGAAGCCAATAGTTTCTAATGTTCGGTTAGATGAGGTAGCAAAACAATTAAAGCAATTGAACATCGCATGCCAAGCGCCAAGATTCACGAGTCGGCCAGCGAAACTGACTTTATTGCACCATCAATAAGAAACGAACCGGGTAGACATGCGTTTACCCTACCATTCAAGCGGTCCTCTAGCGAGTTGGGTGATTCAAGCGAATGTCATACGATTTCCCGTGGATAACAATGAACAAAGAATATAATAGGGGTACTCGAAACCTATTGTTATGTCAAGTGGTCCAATCGTCAAAGATGCAAAAATGAATGCCATTCGAAATGTCTAACTAATCAGGACAATAGCACTCAAAAAGGCCATATTCCCATTGTTGTGATAAGTACTAGTGGCAATATAACATCGTTAAATTTTCGAAATATTAAGTGCTTGCCTAAACTAAAATATTCCGAAAGAAAGCACTGCATAAATTAAGCACCTGAAGCGCAGAAGCGACGCGAAGCGACGTATGCGATGGTGAACAATGGATTATCAGCCTAAAGCAGGCTACTACGGACTACTACGTGTCATTGATTATAGCAGCGTGAGAAAAATATGCTGCCCATAATTTGTGGTGTAACTTTTGTCAGATTGATTCTAAATACTTGTTAAACAGCACAAATAAGCACAAATAGTAACAAATAAGCTGTTGAGAACCGTTGGCATGTTTACGAGGCATGTTTCAATTTTTGAGAAAAAAAGCTTCTTTGCGGACATTTAGCCTCTTTCAACAAAGTACATTTTTCATGCCATTGAAACTGTCACGTCCGTTCGAAGTTGTAAATCCTTAGCATTTAAGTACAATTTAGTCACGCTTTAGTGACGCCAATTCAAAATTTAGAAATCTTGTAACTCTCTGGCGTGACGGGTAATAAATCTGATGAAGAGGACGTAGCGTGCTGATAAGGTAGAATTGTCTGCTTAGAATTGTGCCATAGATAGGCAGGCTGGCGTCATTTGACATGTGCCAGCTTTCACTTCGCGGGCGATCTTAGTAAATTAAGATAGAATTTTCGAAACACCCTGTTGGGGGTAAGTGAGAAGGTTGGGCTCTCCCTCGAGAAAGCTAATGTTTTCCGATTGGTGTGGTTAGGAGAAAACGAGTAAAGGGTATTCTCAATATTTCGACGGGAGGATGTTGTGGGTGGTAACATTTTAGATCGTAAGATTTCTTGTTTGTAAAACTTGTAAATAAAGTTCAGTTGTTAACCGAAACTTGAACTGACTAGTCGATTTCTGCGTTTTTGTAGTTCAAGTGTTAATCAAACTCCGCGAGTGATCTCGTGTATTGTGCAAGATGGCCTACGCAGCGGCTAAGAAGAAACGCACACCCGTCCTGAGCAGATTCACCAGGAGACAGAACGAGTTGAATGCTATCATAGCCAGCTCCAGCATCAACGGGCTACGAGAGGAAACGTCGGTACTCACACTGCCATTCGAAGACCTGAAAGGTGCACGACGTGATGTCCTCGCCGTCGTCACACAAGAGAAAAACATCGAACACATTGACCAGGAGAACGACTGGTTAGACGAACATTTCGTATTGTACCCAAGTCTTAAAAACGAGGTATGCTCACTGATTGATAAGCCTAACAGTTCCCGAGCGAGCACTTCCGTTACCTCTGAACCGGTTAACCGGTTAAAATATAACGGCAATCCCAAAGATTGGCTAACATTTTGGAGTCGTTTCCAACCCATTCACGAAGACCGTGAAGTATCAAAGAGCGACAAATTTCTATACCCGGTTCAAGCGATCGTCGACGGCAGTAAGGCGCATGAAGTCGTATCGATGTACTCCGTATGCGGTGACAATTATGACTCAGCCATAAAAGCATTAAGAGATTATTTCGGTCGTCCCGACACGCAGGTAGATATCCGCATATTGGAATTAATCGATATCGCAGCTTCCTACAAGAATTCTTCTAAGGCGTCCACCCGAAAATTGTCAGCCGCGATTCGCGGATAATTGGATGCGCTGAAAAGTTTGAATATCTTCACGGAAAAATACGGTGTATTCCTATGCCCGTTAATCGAGTGGTCTCTGCCAGAGAACATCCTATCATTGTGGCACCATTCTTCTAGCTACGAAATTAATTGTAGCGAATCAGATGTGAATACGATTCTCGATCAAAGGTTTGAAAATCTAATGAAGTTCCTCACGAAAGAGAGCCAAGGTGAGGCTAGGAGACAGGCGACAATTAACAACCTCATTTGATCATCGTCGGCCACTTCACGTCCATTAACATCTAACCCTAAACAAGAAGGTAAAAATCGCCCGAAGCGTGAACATCAGGGGGGAGCAGCGACAGCATCATCCCTCGTCAATCAAAGCGCAGCGTGTATCCTCTACCAGCGATAACGTCGATCAACGGACTGCAGGAGTGCCGCATCTATGGATTATCACCTACGACAAGAAAAAGTGCAACGAAGTGGTGCGTGTTTTAAGTGCCTAAAGTTGGGTCATTGGACCTCTAAGTGCCGCGCAACAGTGAAGTGCGATAAATGTGACGGCAACCATATGACGGTTATGTGTCACGTACCTGAAGAAAGAACCGAAACAGCCAACACCCAGACGCTCTGTAATCGCTCATGTCCGGATGTCTTCTTCCAGACTGTACAGTTAAAGGCAATTTTGGCGTATATCAAAGCGTAGTTCGGGTACTTTTTGATAGCGGCTCTCACAGGTCCTATATTGTAACGCACGTCGCGAATAATTTAAATCTCTAGCGCAGTCATGAGGAGGAATTTATGCACGCATTGTTTGGAGATACCGTGACTTCACCTCAGAAGCATGACGTATTTTGGGTAACTCTTCAATTAGGTCGTAACGCTTTCCGTATGCAAATGCTAGGCCAAGATAGGATTTGTGGAGACCTGTCCAACGTAAAATCTGGACCATGGATCGCACAATTAAGTAAGAGGGGCATAACCCTTTTGAATGTAGATAACGATGGGCCGGTAGATATTTAAATTGACGGATTATATGGGACAACTTTTGATAGGAAATAAGGTACAATTAAAAAGCGGGCTCGTGGCAATTGAAACCATTATCGGTTGGACTTTGATGGGAAAGACCTCGACAAAACTGGAAAATCCCGTTCTTATGACCTACCACACGAATTTATCAAACGCGTCGATTCAAGATTTGTGGGGGTTGGATGTTCTTGGGATTGAGGACCCGAAAGAGGTACTATCTAAAGCCGCGAAAGCCCAAGTCGCTTCCGAATTATTTAATAACACCATCCGTTGGAGTGAAGTTAGTTTACCATGATTGACCCCCGCTGTCATCGAACCGTAACATTACCGAGAAATATATGCTGAGTACTTCAGTAAGCTCGTTATAGCGGGTGTAGTCGACAAGTACACAAATATATTCAAAGAATGGTGTGCCGACGGTATTATTGAAATCGCCACAGAACGCGCGACCGGTATTGTCCATTATTTACCCCATAGGCCAGTCATAAAAGAAGCTAGTAAAACGACAAAAATCCGGCCAGTTTTCAATGCGTCTTGGTCGTCGGATCACCCTCACTCAGCGATTGCCTGGAAAAGGGTCCGAATCTCATAGAAATTATACCTGCCATTATGATGAGATTTCGCAAGTTTAAAGTTGGAATTGTGGCCGATATAACCAAGGCATTCCTCCAAATTAAGGTGAAAGAGGAAGATCGCAACATGATGCGTTTCATGTGGATCCAGGATGGAGAAACAATCGAATACATGCACAGACGCGTGGTATTCGGCGTAAATTGTAGTCCTTTTTTTCTGGGCGCGACACTTCGCTACCATTTAACGCAATGCGAAACCCGCGCAGAAATGGCGCCGTACTCAGCCGCAACGGTAAAAGAGCTGCAGACCTCTATGTATGTTGACAATTGTGTCACTAGCACGAAAGATATGCAGAGTGCAATTAGATTTCAAGCAGAAGCGCAAGCTGCCCTCGCCGAAGGTGGTTTCAAGCTCAGAGGGTGGGAGTTCTCTTGTGAACAGCAGAATGAGAAAGTGCCGGTACTGGGATTGTTAAGGGAGAAAGATAAGGATCTGTTAAGTTTGAATATTCCCGACAAAGAGTGCGATGAGAGCGTCATAACCAAACGGAGAATACTATCCATGGCATAAAAGGTTTATGATCCTCTAGGATTAATATGTCCGGTCAGTTTGTATCCTAAGCTTTTGCTTCAAGACATATGGAAAGAAGCAGACATAAAGTGGTATACCAAATTGAATGTCGAGAAGGTGAAATTGTTCGAGGATTTGTGGACGCAGCTGCAGTTGTTGAAACAGCTCAGCATACCTCGTTGGCTTGGAGGTGACGTTGCAGCAAGCTATTCTCTACATATTTTTTGCGATGCCAGCAAAACTGCTTATGCTGCAGTGGCATATTTGATGTCAGAGGACTGCGGACAAGTGAAGGTGCGCTTGGTGATGGCCAAGTCACGTGTAGCGCCTGTCGCGCAATTAACCATCCCGTGATTGTAGCTAATGGCAGCTACAATAGGTATCATACTCTACACGGGGGTAAAGAAAGGATTGGGAATTGAGGCCCCAACATATTTTTGGAGCGACTCGACCACGGTCATTGCTTGGATCGAACGTTGCGAGCCTTGGGCTCCCTTTGTCGGTAATCGAGTCGCTGAGATAAGGCAAACCACTGATAAGTCAATGTGGTGGCACATTCCGGGCGAGCTGAATCCTGCGGACCTATCGTCCAAGGGCTGCAGTGCTAACCGCCTCGCAGAAAAAGGGGCCAAGTTGGCTTTATGTCGATGAGAGAGAGTGGCCTACCTCCTCTTCGTCGACCGACGAAACTGAAGTGTGTCAGAAAAGACGAAAATACTGGGCCAAGGTAATGACCAGTTCAGCGATGAAGGACCCATTTCACTTAAATTATTTCTCATCTTTTCGAAAGACTTGCCGTATGATGGCCTGGATCTTACGATTCATCCAAAACTGCCGTAATCGGTCAAATAAACAAAAGGGTCCCCTTCTGTGTGCAGAAGAAGAAGCTGGAGAGATGGTTTTATGGCAGCAGGTTCAGCAGAGGACATTTTTAAGCGAGCAGGATGAGCGATACAAATCGCTTGCCCCATTCAAGGCGGATGACGACCGGATTCGACTTATGTCTAAGACGTGCCTTCGACAGGATACGGATGATTTCCGGTATCCAATCCTCCTGTCGAATAAAGATTAGGTAGTAACCAAGATGCTCTTAGATTCACACCTGCGCAATTGTCACGGGTTGTTAGGTATATCTCGGGAAAGGTACTGGGTAATAGGGGGCCGTCGAACAATGCGATCCACCATTAGTAGTTGTGCTAGTTGTAGGAGACACTCGGCAAAACATGTAGAGACGCCTGAAGTAACACTTTCAGAATGCCGTGTGGGAGATTACGTCCCTTTCCAAATAGTGGGAATTGATTTTGCCGGCCCTCTCATTCTTAAGAACGGCGATAAGGTTTATATTTGCTTATTTACTTGCGCGGTATATCGGGCCATACATGTAGAAGTTTGCACTTCATTGAGCACTGCAATGTTCATGCAAATCTTACGGCGATTCATCGCGAGACGAGGTAGACCAGCAGCACAATGGCACAAATTTTCGAGGCACTGCCAATATATTTAAATCTGTCGATTGGGAAAAGATGCATATTTTTTCACCCACCGCGGCTTGGTGGGACGGTTTTTGGGAACGGCTGGTGGGGATCTTGAAGCGCCTCCTGAGAAGGACTTTACATAAAGCATGCATGTCTTACGAGGAATTAGTTACCGTGGTCTGCGATTGGGAAGCAATCCTAAACAACCGACCCATCACTTATATTTCCGAGGATCCTCAAGATTTTGAGACGCTAACCCCTAATGTATTCCTGCGGGAAAGGGCGGAAAGCGAAGTCTCTGACTGTGACGTAGTCGAAGGGCGATTCATGGGTCGCCTGGCCAAATATCAGCAGCGCATACGGGAAGATTTGCAGTTGAGGTTCCGAAATGAGTATCTGGGTCAATTGCGTTATCGTCAGAGTAAAAAGGGAGTACGTAGGTTAGGTGTAGGTGATTTGGCCCTCATCGAAGAAGACCACAAGAAACGTCTTGATTGGCCGATGGGGAGAATTGAAGAGTTGATGTTAGTAGTAGATAATATTGCGCGTGTTGCTCGCGTGGTCACCAATAAAGGTACCTATATCCGGTGCAGAGACTGTATCATCTATCTGCGATGCGTGCGTTAATGATAGGACGAGTGAAACTGTGCGCGAAGACTCTGCGGTTGATACCTGTCTCACGGTATGATCGCTTAGTGCGTCAACCCGAACGTTATGGACAATAAGTGTTAATTTTTGTTTTTTGTATTTTTACCAATATTTCTTTACTTGTAATGTATTTATAACGTACACTTTTAATTTTAACCACGCCACGGTTCAATGTTTTAAGGCGAATAAAATATCTTATTGCGCCTTAGGTGGGAGTGTCGAGCACCGTTGGCATGTTTACGAGTCATGCTTCAATTTTTGAGAAAAAAAGCTTCTTTGCGGACATTTGGCCTCATTTCAACAAAATACATTTTTCATGCCATTGAAACTGTCACGTCCGTTCGAAGTTGTAAATTCTTAGAATTTAAGTACAATTTAGTCATGCTGTAGTGACGCCAGCTCAAAATTTAGAAATCTTGTAACTCTCAGGCGTGACGGGTAATAAATCTGATGAAGAGGACGTAGCGTGCTGAGAGGATAGAATTGTCTGCTTAGAATTTTGCCATCTATGGCAAAATTAGGCAGGCTGGCGTCATTTGACATGTGCCAGCTTTCAAATCGCGGGCGATCTTAGTAAATTAAGATAAAATTTTTGAAACACCCTGTAAGTGAGAAGGTTGGGCCCTCTCTCGAGAAAGCTAATGTTTTCCGATTGGTGTGGTTAGGAGAAAACGAGTAGAGGGTATTCTCAATATTTCGACGGGAGGATGTTGTGGGTGGTAACCTTTTAGATTGTAAGATTTCTTGTTAGTAAAACTTGTAAATAAAGTTCAGTTGTTAACCGAAACTTGAACTGACTAGTCGATTCCTTCGGATGGGTAGTCCAAGCCTGCATTTGAATTTAAGTCTTATTTTGGGACCTTTTGTTTCTGTTGGCAACTTTTGCTTCCTAACGTTTTCTGAATTTCCGGCGTGAAGTGGAGTGTCGACCGTGATTTTTCAAGTCCGCCTATCTTCGGTTCTAACTCTACCTTGGTCGAATGTGGCCTTGGCAATTTCGTGGTTCTGAACATAAGCAACAATCAATGATTACAATTGAAATAAAATAATAATATATCCAAACACATTTATTAGCTTATCAAACCATTTTTACAATTTTGGATTTGTGCTTGTTAGTGATCACTCCCATAATGACGAGCGCAAAGACAATCAGTGTAAGTGAAATATTCGCAAAAGAATGAATAAACGTAGCAAAACCACCGATACGGAACAAAAAGGTTATAAAGGGGTTTATGGGTGGGTTAACTGCGGGAATTTCCCTTTGAGGTGGAATTTCGTCGGTGCATTGTCAGATAGTTAAATGACACTGATATACAAGCAATGAAATGAATATGAATAATAAAATAATTGCTTCATCATAAGAAGTGAGTTTGAACTTTCTTTCAAACGACAAGGGATTCCAGCTGAAATACTTCCGTCATGAAATACTGAAAACAAAATAAAACGTTTTAATTTTTAGAAAATTAAAAAATATATATCTCGAAATTTCAAATTTTTAGAAAATTCAAAATTTGTTGACGCTATTTCCAAACCACCTGAAAATAGGTAAGTGTCCGCGGCTCGTTGTCATGTTTTATGTGGTGGCTCGCCGGCTCGCTAATGCGATTCCAGCCCTACGCCCACACGCTAACGCATTAGAAAGGACGCCAGACTCTAGGAGGAACAGTTGGAGGTTGAATGACCGCGGCGTCGCGGACCATAAAATCCAAAAAAGTCAGAACGTTTCGATCTTGATCGAAATGTATCTGCCCGACTTTGATTTTGTTGGTCCTGTTGACGTCCGCTGGTCTGGATGACTGAACTCTCTCAGTATGATTTCCCAGACGAATCAACTTGCAAAAAAGGTCGTTCTCGATGGCCTTTATATCGCTGACAAATGTACAGAAATTTGTATGAAGACCATTCACCTTCCGTTTTAACAAATTGTGAAATCCCTCCTCTCAGTTGTTGGTCTTCACTTCTTCGCCATAAATGCTGATATGCTCATCAGCCCACTGACCAGTAAGCCTCAAACACATTAATTTTTCCGTTTAACTCGGGACGTTCGTGGCGAAACTGGGTCATAACATATACGGATATTCAAATACGTGTATAAACCATATTTAGAGTAACGTTATTAAAGCAATTGTAATAATACAGGTTAAATATTTAATATTGATTAGGCAAATATCTTTTGACTGAATTGATCGATCAGAAGCAACAGCAACAAAGAACAAAAAGCAACAAAGAAGCAACAAACAATAATATATCGAAACACATTTATTAGCTTCTCAAAACCGCGCTCATGAAGCACAGCTTTTCATTCGCATCAAGTGAAGGAGAATATTTTTGATTAAGAATTGATATACATAACTTACTCATCACAACAATACTGGCAGATAAATACATTTTGGAATTGTTTTTGATTAAGAAATTTCAGTTTATTTTTGGTACAATTAAGTCGGTATTTTCCCATCGTAAAATTTGTAACGACCAATTCTTGGTGGTTGACAGCTAATGGCTAATACATGGTTCTTTTTGAGAGACACGTCCTATGACGATCGGCAACCAAAAACAGGTATAAGGAAAAAAGGCCTAAATGAATGTACATTTACACTTTCGGTTTCATTCATAAGTTTATGGATTCATTATGCCCATTCATTCATAAATCAATGTCAGGCTTTCAACTACCCATCAATTAGATTAGATTACAATTGAAATAAAACAATGATATATCCAAACACATTTATTAGCTTATCAAACCATTTTCACAATTTTAGCCTTATAGTGCGGTTTCACGCTTTATGACCTAAATCTTATTTAGACAAAATGATATCCAGCGTATACAAAGTGCCCCAAACTCGATATTTCGGTCAACCAAATATTAACCATTTACAAGTCAAGATCAAGTTGTGTCATTGAGGCTGTGAGTAGGAGTAGGTACCTAAGTAAGACTGAGCGAGCATGCTCGAACAAAGGACAATATAGGATGGGAGGTTGTACTAACCGTATGCGCTGCCATGAATGAATGTAAAATAAATGCATTAATTTCGGGTTTATGACATAAACTTTATTTCATTACCAAATTAAAAATTTATTAGTATACAAAAGATGTATATAAAATGTTTCATCCTTAATGATACATGTTGAAACGTATGCCAGACGTATGCAAGGCGCCAGTCCGTCGCGTCAACCACTTCAATTCTGGGCATCTTGGGTTTATCTTATTCGTATATTTAATTCTTAGTGGCCCAGAGATTAGAAATGTGAGGCGCGGAGTATACTTTACAAAAACATTTGAAAGAACATAAAGAGGCACAAAATTGTCAATCGCCGTTCGCAAAAGTGGCGGAATTGCGCAGCCGGTAGTGCGCTTTATTCCCAAAGAAGAAAACTGAGTGTTTGGAAAACGATACAATGTCAAACGGGTATGGATATGTGGAAGTTATTACGAAAATCAGGGAATCCAATAATTAGTATATCGCTGGAAGAGAGGACAGAGAAATGCAAAACGGGGATGTGTGATAATGATGGCTCGGTGACTTCTTCCCAATAGAAGATTTGCAATTGGCGTGATCAAGAATCAAAAAGGACAGAGCAGCTGGATTTAATGGCTTGAAGTCGGATCAAATGATCCTGGAGGAGGGGTCCAAAAAAGTTTGGAGAGGGGATAGGGGCTATGCCAGAGTCATGGAAAACCGCATTGAAACTGCCAATATACAAGGGCGGCGACTGACAGGATGCCAACAACTAGCGTGGCATTACAATCATGAGAGCGACATACAAGGTGGTGATGACGATGGCTACGCAACGATTATAGGAAGAAGTGGAGAGGAAACAGATCCAACAAGAGTCTCAAAGGGGTTTTCGAAAAGGAAGTGGTACTCCATACCAGATTGTTACCCTAGCGCGAATGATAGAGAAGATTGAAGACCTCAAGGCGGCATATGGCACGGTACCGCATGGAAACCAGATGGAGTGTCTATGGAGACGCTGTGAATGAGGATGTTGTTCAATGGGTGAATGTGATGCATGAAAAACCTGGGCAGTGGCACGAGTGGAAGGGCGAATATCGGAAGAATTCAGGCTTCGTAAGGCAGTGAGGCAAGGATGTCCTATGAGCCCCATCCTGTTTAACTTATACGTATGTCAGTTGGATAATATTGTCCTGGTCGAAAAAGATAGACCAGGAATGCAAGCTATGCTAAAGAGAGTGGAGAGGTATATGACCAAAAAGGAGTTGGCTATAAATGTGAGGAAAACCAAATGGATGGTCTTTAGAAACATGGGGGCGGAAGGGTATGGATGAGTTAGTATGCATGGGAAAGAAGTTGGAAAGGGTGAATGTGTTCAAATATTTAGGGTTCCATATTAGTTTCTCAGACTTCAACATGCCTACAATATAAGCACTTCATTACTTATTCTTACTTATTAGTTATTATGAGAAGGGTAGGAAGTCTTAAATGGCTGTGTGGAGGGCGACTGTGGTGGCCAATCAGTCATTGGCCTTCTGAAGATTAAGGGGCAGAGTGGAGATGAGGGTGTTAGTTTGAGACGAGAAGTGGTAGAAAGGAAATGGAAGAGCTGAAGGAGGTTTAATGCAATTAAGTGGAGGGAGATGGTTATTATAGAAAAGATTGAGCAGAAATTAGTGGGCTGCATATATAAACACGCATAGTCAGGAAATGTCGAGTAGAGGTTTGAAGAGTAGAATGGTTTGAAGCAGAATGCCGGGAGAAGAAGAAAGAAATGCAAAGATTGATAAACGAGTGGAGGAGAGGGAGGATTCAAGGGAAGCTGGTAGTAGATGGATAAAGGCAGAGGTGGTGAGGTGTTTGCCGGCCGACGGTGGGTGCCGCAATCCTTCACAGAGGGAATGATAATCCCAATTTACAAAAGTGGGGATAGGTCGTTCGTGGAGAATTACAGGGGATAACAATCATGGGGGTATTGTATAAACTGGTGATGCTCATGGTGTACCGGAGGTTGGAAAGAGGGGTAGAGGTAAGATGCCTAATACCGGAGTCCCAAGCTGTTCTTAGAAAGGGGAGACGGGCGACAGAACAAATTGTCACACTAGCGAGGATGCTGGAGGAAAGGATGTGGTGCGATAGGAAAGGATGTATGTGGTTTTCTTGAACCTTGAAGCAGCCTACGACAGAGACCCTCATGGGCAGCTGATTAAGTGTCTAAGAAAACTGGATATAAGTGAAGAAATTGTTACTTGGGTGCGCAGGAAATACGTCGAAACGTCGGCTGAGCCTAAAGTGCATGAGAGGATGTCAGAGAGGTTTAGGAGTGCAACAGGTGTGCGATAAGGATGCTCGATGAGTCTGCTTCTATTTAACTTGTATCTAAGTGACATGGAAGAAGTTTTAAGGAACGGTCAAGAAAAGTATGGATGCTAGCGTAAATTGACGATGTGGTGCTCCTGGCAAGGGACAGGCAAAGCATGCAGCGTATGATTGAAAGGATTGAAGAGGACTGAATGTGAATGTGGAGATGACGAAATTGATGCTATTTAGGAATACAGGTGGAAGAAAAAGTGCATTGTTTAAAATGGAAAGGGGGAATAATCGAGAGAGTGGATGTTTTCAAATACCTTGGGTTTCCGGTTAATGCGAATGGTAACTGAGGAGAGCATGTGAGATAGATACAACAAAAGGCAACAAGTGCATAGGCATGTGTGAAACGTGAGTGAGGGAAAATGTGGGGAAATAACTGGGATGTGGTACTAAGATTATGGGATGCTTGTGTCAAGCCGAGACTGTTGAATGGTGTGGAAGTATGGGGACTGTGTGAATGGGAAACCTTAGAGAGGGAACAGTCGTGCTTCATCAAATATGATGGGCCAGGAATATTGTATTACACGAAATAGAAAGAATGACTGTTAAATGCGAGCCGGTTAGCAGGGTTGTAAGGTTTGAAGACAGAGTGAATAGAATGGAAAGCGGAAGATTGGTGAAAAATATATGGGATGGGAGTGGTTGGAGAATGAACTGAAAGAAGGAATATGAGTATATGTGTATGTCGGAACTAGTGGTAGGAGAAATATTGCAGGAAGGGGGATCGTTAGAATGGATAGTGCGTGAAAGGGTCGAGGTGGAACAACAGTTGCGCCAGGAGAGCATTAGTGACAGCTCGTATAACTCGACGTACAGGCCAATACAGGTCATCGAGCAGAAGCCAAAATATGCCACTGTTCGTGCCAACGCACTCTTTGGGTGGTTTTTCAACCCTGCCGCCACTCTAGTTCGCAGCGGCTGTCTAAGCTGCGCATGCGCCCGGCCGACTACCCCCTTCCTACTTATGTTGTCATCTTTGGCACCCCTTGCGCTGTGAATTGCTTAAAATAAATCAGTTCTTGTCCAGCATTATTACGAGTAAGTTTATTCTACACCATTATTTCCACGTGCTGTACCGTACTTTGTGGTGTGTATTTCTTCTGTGTTGCTTACTGTGCTTGGCATATCAAACCTTGTTAAATGAAGCACCGCGAATTTATGACTAGCGGGAAAATAACTTCTTAAATATGCATATGCGGAATTAGAGTAACTATATATGAAATAAACGTCGACGGCAAACGGGTTATGGCCAGGGCATGGTGTGTGTGGGATTGAGGAGAAGGGAAGTATGGTGTGGATGCATATATGAAGTGTGTGATGGAAGTGGGGGTGTATACCTGAGAGCATCTGTGTGTCTGCGAATGCTTTGAATGCTTTGGGTTGTAAGAGGGGGAATGTAAGAGAGTTGGGAGAGGGAGGGGACAGTGTGACAATAGTGGAAGCGGAGGAAAGGGATGAGATAATAGGGTGGGTTTATATATAACGTGTATATTTATTATTTTAGTAATATTATTTTGTCAATATTATAAGGAAATTATTGTTGAGTTGTTGATGTAATGAAAAAGTTTATTATGAATGGTCTTGTAAGGGTACGTGTCAAATGCCTTAAGGTCATCTACTATTACTACTTATTATCACTTTCTCCAAACATTTTATTCATAAGTAAGATAACCTACACTGTATACTCTTAAATCCGCACTTCGTAAATAAATTCAAAGAGGGTATGTTTGTTTCAGAAATTGTAGTAAGCGCAGGTAAACCCTCCAAGGCAATTTCCCTACTCATAGCGTAGATCAAAGCTCGAGCAAGCCCTCTCTGTTTATGTTCATCCACTACTTGCAGAAGTCCCAAACAACCAATTTGAGACTTTAGCATCCAGGCAACTAGTTGATTATCAGCTTTGTTAAACATTCCACATCCACTATTATATTTGACTAACATTCGGACGTAATCTTCCGGGAAATAGGTATTATACGGCCAAAGATTGTAGATTTTTGATGCTTTTGACGTCTCTAACTTCTTCATTATATATTCCTCAGGATAACTACAATAGGCAAATAACAAAGAACCAGACAGAAAAACATTTTGAATAATATTACCTCAGTTTCTTTGTAAGAGCTTCTTCTGGGTCCAATGAATAAATGAGAGTCCTATCATCCATACATTTCTTCAAACTTTTTTCCATCATAACTTTATCTAATGCAGGAATATATTCTTCCTGAACAGCATAAAATATATGATTGTTCTTTTTGATATTCAGACGTGTTGTCTTCCTCAGAATATCAGATATTTGATCCCAGTGATCTCCCATTGAAAATGGAGTAATTATTTTCACTGAAAACTTTAAGCCATGTAAGACTGAGCAAATATACGGTCTCCAAGATATATATTTACATTTCCTATTGAAATGAATGTTCCATTCGTCGTTTCTGGTCCTCCATCAGGTGCAAAGACCTGAATTAAACTTTGATCAGAGTCAGTTTCGTTTTCGCGCCATGCCAAAATATTCAAAAGATGACTGTAAATATGTGGTGCTACATCTTGACGTTGCTTGTAGTACTCTCCGAGTATTACTATTTCGTCAATAGACAACTCTAGTAATATATCGATATTTGTATCTGATGCCATGGTGGAATGACGTTGTGAAAGTGGCCAGTGGAGACAAAGTAAAGTTCATTTTTTGTAAATTTGCTTAAATGCACGTTGTATAAGCAGCTTTTGTTTTATCAGAAATTACGAGCGATATCTAAATGACTTCTAACTATTTATTTGAACTATGACTCCTATACTTATCAGTATCGATATGACAGTTGGGTAGTGAGTCTCATGTATCGTTACAGTGAAAGGAAATAAAGGTTACTGTCCAGTAAAGCATGTGTCAGAGCCATCACAACACCAGCAGTAGAAACAAGAGCTGGCGCATTCCGAACCCAGTATGCCCAATTTTTGTTGTTTTTTGCCAGCTTCTTTGCTTCTTGTAGTGTTTTACCCTTCTTCACTCTTATGTCGTTGATGTTTTGATCTCATGACTTTCTAGGTCTACTTCTTCTCCCCACGGTGGACTGTCTAGCCTCCTATATCCTCTTGACTTGCCGATCTTTCTTTAGTCTTTGCAGATACCCTCACCAGCTCAACTGCTTCCGTTCTACTATTCTATGCTGTCTACTTGTATTTTATTTCTTATCTCCTCGTTCCGTATCTTATCCCATTTTTAATATAAATAATGGAGTCTTCTGTCGGTTGTTGATAAAACATGTTTATAATAGTTAGAAACTTTAAGTCACTTAATACTTTAGATGTTTTACTTATTTATTTAAATTTCATACAATACGTATTTCGCCTATGCGGCATTATCAGGCACTGAATGTTAAAAAGTTACAAAGTGGTATTTATACAGACGCAGGTATCAAAGTTCGCGTTAGAGGGGTATTGATAAGTAAATCTAACTGATCGTTAAGAACATTTTCAGCATTATCCTTTATGGTTCTTTTTATATAGATTACTTCCAATACGTTTCCTCTTAATTATCAGTTTCCCTCTTAATTTTGCCTCTATTATTTGCTCATATAGTTTCATTATAGCACTGATGACTATTGTGCCCCTGTAATCGCTAGATTCCTTTGAATTGCCTTTCTTGTGTATAGGCACGTAATCCTATGAAATCCTATAAAATAAGACGAAGATGACCACTTTCGTGGCAATGTGTCAAGCGGGATTCCCCCTAATATCCGGAATTGTGTCTCTAGGAGGGCTCAATAATGTTTCAAAGGATACCAGTAATGAACTAGTCTGCCTACATACTAGTAGGCCCCTTAGTTTGAAAAACGCCAATTAGCCCCCAAAGAAACATCCATAACGGCTCTAGTATAGAAGTGGTCGTTGTATAGTAGTTTCGAGCTACCAACCCGGAACATAAACTGCCTAGTAACCTCCACATGACCTTAATCCGTCATTGCCCATTACCATGAAAAACCTCCAGAGAAGACCTACCTTAATAATAAAAAAAGTGACTTAAAACAATAGGTCTGGATTACAATCAAAATACATTTAAAACTCCTATAATTAATTTATTTATATAGATAATATCCAACAATAAACCTTCTCTTGAAACCACACTTAGTAAACAACTTAAGTGAAGGTTCATTACTCTGAACAATTGTAGCAATTGCTGGAATACCCTCAGAAGCCACATGTTTGCTCATAGCGTCGATCAATGCCTGAGCAAGACCTTTCCCTTTATACTCTTCAGATACTTGCAGAAGAGCCAAATATCCATTCTGGGATTTAAGTATCCACGCAACTAGTTTTTTGTCGTCCCTTGTAAACATTCCCCATCCTCCATTATACTCAATCAAAAACCGAATGTAGTCAATTGTGTTGTGTTCTCTATGAGGCCAAACATCAAAGATTGTAGATGCATCTGAATCTTTCAATTTTTCCAAAATGTAATCCTTGGAAAAACTATGGGCAATATATATTAATATATTTTCAAATAATGCTTATGAATTCTTAAAAAAATAGAATATTTGGAAATCAATCCCTGAATTACCTTGGTATCCTTAAAATTGCTTCCTCTTGACTTAAGCTATATAGAACAGTTTTATCACCCATAATAATCTTCAAACCTTTCTCTGTCATTACTTTATCTAAAGCGGAAATATGATCATCATGAATGGCATAAAATATAATATTATCTCGTCTGTAATCGAAGCGTTTTGTGGTCGACAGAATTTTTGATAATAGATTACATGGTTCTTCCATTGTAAATGCTGTGATCATAATTACTGGGAACTAAAGTATACAGAATAAAATAGACTATTACGTAAACCTAACTACTTACATTTGCAACTGAGATGAAAGTCCCATAATTTGTATTAGGATTTCCTTGAGGTGCAAATACCTGTATTAAATTCTTCTCAGACTCTGGTGCTTTCGCACGCCATACCAAAATGGTGTGAAGATTACTGTAAATATGTGGGACAACATCTTGTCGCTGCTTAAAGTAGTCCCTCAGGATTACTATTTCCTCAGTAGTTAGCTCTAATAGAATTTCAGTTGAATTTAGAGCCATGTTGAAATTATGAATTTTCACTAGTCCGTGCTCATAACTTCTCTACTAGTTGAGAGGAAGTATAGCAAGTGCACTTATACGCAAGCCTGATATTTGTTATCTAAAATTATTTGCTTAGATATCATACGACTCCAATTATCATTTAGTTTCAATTTTAATTGCAAGGTGATATTTAGAACTAGTTGCAAGTGGATAAATATCATATTTTTAACCTTGTTAAATGCACACTGCCAGGTGTATTATTCAAATATTAGGCGAAAATACAATATAATCTAAGGAGAGATGTATGTAGGAGTATGGTTGTAAATGTGTTACCAAGATGTCCGTTTAATTACATTAAATAGCGGATTTTAACCATCTTCAAACTGTCGCGAATGCGATAAGATGATTAGGTATTTAATATAAAATTATGTAAACATTATTAATATGTGCAACCTTCTATACTCTCTTACATCAGATACTTTCCCATTTTAATAT